>VMBQ01002693.1:38512-86630 GCA_007657795.1 Dreissena rostriformis
TAAAAATGTTAAAGTTGTTATAACTTTGGTATGCTTGGACCTAGAGTCTTGAAACTTGACATGAAGGTTGGCCAGAACTAGTAAGTAACCACTGGACATTTCAAGGTCATTCATTTGAAGGTCAAGGTCACTGTGACCTTGAATGTAAAAATGTTAAAGTTGTTATAACTTTGGTATGCTTGGACCTAGAGTCTTGAAACTTGACATGAAGGTTGGCCAGAACTAGTAAGTAACCACTGGACATTTCAAGGTCATTCATTTGAAGGTCAAGGTCACTGTGACCTTGAATGTAAAAATGTTAAAGTTCTTATTTCATGTTATAACTTTGGTATGCTTGTACCTAGAGTCTTCAAACTTGAAATAAAGATTGGCCAGTACTAGAAGATGACCACTGGTCATTTCAATGTCATTCATTTGAAGGTCAAGGTCACTGTGACCTTAAATGTTAAAATGTTAAAATTGTTATAACTTTGGTATGCTTGGACATAGAGTCTTCAAACTTGACATGAAGGTTTGCAAGCACACTTAGATGACCACTGGTCATTTCAAGGTCATTCATTCTAAGGTCAAGGTCACTGTGACCTTGAATGTAAAAATGTTAAAGTTCTTATAACTTTGGTAGGTAAAAATGTTAAAGTTCTTATTCCATGTTATAACTTTGGTATGCTTGTACCTAGAGTCTTCAAACTTGACATAAAGGTTGGCCAGTACTAGAAGATCACCACTGCTCATTTCAATGTCATTCATTTGAAGGTCAAGGTCACTGTGACCTTCAATGTTAAAATGTTAAAATTGTTATAACTTTGGTATGCTTGGACCTAGAATCTCAAACTTGACGTAAAGGTTTGCAAGCACACTTAGATGACCACTGGTCATTTCAAGGTCATTCATTTCAATGTCATTCATTTGAAGGTCAAGGTCACTGTGAACTTAAATGTTAAAATGTTAAAATTGTTGTAACTTTGGTATGCTTGGACCTAGAATCTCAAACTTGACGTAAAGGTTTGCAAGCACACTTAGATGACCACTGGTCATTTCAAGGTCATTCATTTGAAGGTCGAGGTCACTGTGACCTTGGATGTAAATATGTTAAAGTTGTTAATACTTTGGTATGCTTAGACCTAGAGTCTTCAAACTTGATATGAAGGTTGGCCAGAACTAGTAGATGACCACTGGTCATTTTAAGGTCAAGGTCACCGTGACCTTGAATGTAAAAATGTTAAAATTCTTATTTCATGGTATAACTTTCTTATGCTTGGACTTACAGTCTTCAAACTGGACATGAAGGTTGGCCAGCACTAGTAGATGACAATTGGTCATTTTAAGGTCATTGAAGGTCAAGGTCACTGTGACCTTGAATGTTAAAAATTAAAAGTTGTTTTAACTTTCGTATGCTTGGACATGGACTTTGCCATGACTAACAGATGACCACTGGTCAAGAGAACAACTGGTCATTTTAAAGTCTTTCAATTGACAGTGACCTTAAATGTGAATATTTTTTTCATGATTTAACTTTGGTATGCTTACCACTGGTAATTTCAAGGACATTCAATTGAGGTTCATTGAACAATATTTCAGTAATTTAAGTATTGCATTGACAAAAACACGAAAGGTACTTTCCTGTCATTTAAATCAAAAATCCGGCTTCAATGCGGTCATCTCCGACCGCGGAACTCTTGTTGGATATTAGATATATTGCTGCCAATACGGCACTCAGATTGCTTTTGTGTGTACGTGTCACCTAAAGATAATAACACTTCTTTCATATTTCTCATGTCATTGTATACTTACAGCTCTGGAAACACCCGTTTGCTCAGGTGATCTTCGACTCTGACCCGGCACCGAAAGGCCGTACGGGTCCGGCACTGATGGAGGAAATGTCGCAGGCTATGATTCGGTAAATTGTTGCCTTTAAAAAAAATATGATTTTTATGTTTGGTTTTTAAGCATGCAAGTTTGACTGTTTAGGTTTCTGGTAATATATCAACAGAAGAATAATGTTGCCATGGTTTAACAAAAGTTTTGCAAAAATTGCATCATTATGAAGATTTGGAGATGGCTATTATAATAGGCTATAACTGAAGGAATCAACAAAACCTGTTTCATGATGCCCCTGTCCAATTTAATAATGGATAAGGTTCTTGAAGTTATACCAATGACCATGCAACTGTTGGTCCTTTGGTCAGCGAGGAAATTTGTCTACTCTTCAACACGTCCAATGAATTGAATAAATTTGAAATAACTGGGCACAAATATCAACATTTATAATACGGTTTGTACTTTCTGAACAAATGGCTTGCTTTGAGGTCAAATGAATGGTTAATTGTTGTACGACTTTCCCATGCGCAAACTTCTACAAGTATTTAATCCCAGTAAAGAAACTTGGCACAATTGTAAACATATATGTTAATCTCTGCTATGAGATGCTGTGTTGAATGCAAAAACCATATGTGTAGATTAAATTGTTTGTGTCATATATTGAATTCAAAGGTTGCCAAAGGAAAGAATGGTCAGACAAACTTTGATATGGATGTGGAAATTGATGTACTGATGAGACTTGTTACTATTATGCGATATTTTGGAATAGCTAATATTAAACATGTAGAAAAGAACTGCTTGCCATGTGATGGACATTTAAGTACAATATTATCGTGTCTATTGATGTTCATGTTTCAGTGGTGCGGTGGATGAGAGCGGTGAGCAGTTTGTGGCCTACTTCCTGCCGTCAACAGAGACCCTGGGCAAGAGGAAGAGGGACGAGGAGGAGCATGAGGACTATGTTGCAGATGAGGAGTATGTCATTTTATTTAAATAATTGTTTATTAGGCACTAAGCACCATATTGAGTAAATTTACACCTTCTTTTTCTTACTCTATGGTAGTTTTACGGGTAGCCAAAACAGCCAAATGATTGGAAAATCTCTAAATAGGCATCTGAAATCTCTCATTGGCTACAAACATCTCTAGTTGGCTACTTAAATCTCTAGTTGGCTACTTAAATCTCTAATTGGCTACTAAAATCTTTCATTGGCTACTTATATCTCTAATTGGCTACTTAAACCTCTAATTGGCTACTCAATTCTCTAATTGGTTACTTAAATATCTAATTGGCTTCTAAAATCTCTAATTGGCTTCTAAAATCTCTAATTGGCTGCTTAAATCTCTAATTAGCTACTAATATCTCTTATTTGCTTCTGAAATCTCTAATTGGCTACTTAAATCTCTAATTGGCTACTAAAATTCTGTTTGGCTACTAAAGTCCCTTATTGGCTACTACAATCCTTAATTTGCTACTTAAATCTCTAATTGGTTTAACAAATTATGAAAATATATAAAAAAAAAAGCTGAATTTCTCTTTTTCTGAGAAAAATATTCAACAAAATGTACATTTTAGCTACTTATTTAGATTTCTTAGCCCCAACCTAATTACTGGAACAAGCTCTAGGGTTACAAACAGCACCCCACTCACTTACAAATCATAACCCGATACATGTATATGACATGCCTGCTGACTACCGATTCGTTCCCTGCAGGTATGACTACATGCTGGCTCGTGAATACAACTGGAACGTGAAGAACAAGCTGACACGTGGCTATGAGGAGACCTACTTCATTGTGTTCAGGGAGGATGGCTGCTACTACAATGAGCTTGAGACCAGGTATGTATTCAGAAGGATGACAATAATCTCCTAGAAGGAACTCAAAACCAGATGTTTATCTTAAGTATATGAGAGCGGTTTTCTGTATTTGAGGCTGCATTATGTTAGGACCTAAAGTGTGTCCCAGCAATCATACCTTATAAGATTTCCAGACTCACAGATGTGGGAACACATTTAAATGAATAGTTGTGATTTCCACCTATTTAGATATTACTGAAGTATGTTCCATCTTAGTTTGGTCTTTTTCTTTTTTGGGCTGGGGTGGTGGTAAAAACCCACCTTTTTAGTATAGTGCCCATCAACTTAATTCATATTTGCATGGACGCGGGAAGCTTAGTATAAACCCTGGTAGAGTCGAGGTGAGTTGGAAATCATCAGAAAGCTGTAATGATTTCAATAATGACCTTTAAATGTATGGTTAATAACTTTGCATTTACAATAATTAAGAATGTTGACATACATCTTAATTTCATTTTCATACTATCTTACTAAAGTTCTTAGTTTTATCTTCTAGCATTTTCGAAGGAAGAGATATAGTTTATTTTTTTGCAAAAATCTGAAGGCGTTTTTCTGTTGTAGCAAATATTAAAAATAATAATTATTACCACAGTCCAGAACATTGTACTTTATGGCACTTTTGTTTAATTGCATGTATCAATTGCCAGGGTGCGACTGAGCAAACGTAGGAAAACAGCTGGCACTGCCGTTGCCAGGTCTCGACTGGTGGTCAAACACAGGGATCTTAACGAAAGGGAGACTCGTGCTCAGGTAAGCTATAGACTCATTATTGACATGAAGTTATGAATACTAAGAAGTTGATATTGTTGCTTGATAAAATTTGCTGGATATTTATATTTAAAAAAAAAATCATGCTGAAACAAACTGGTAATTCAAACAAGATTCTGAATGTATACATTTAAAGATTACCTTCTGTCATAACAAACTGGTTTTTCAAACACGATGAAAAATATTGAAACGTTGAGATAAATTTCTGTCATAACAAATTAGTAATTCAAACAAGATCCTGAATATTTTATTGTTAAGGTAACCTTCTGTCATAATAAACTGGTAATTCAAACACGATCCTCAATAGTTAATTGTTAAGATAAACTTCTGTCCTAACAAACTGGAAATTTAAACAAAATTGTGAATATTTAAATGTTGGGATAAACTTCTGTCCTAATAAACTGGTAATTCAAACACGATTATAAATTTTTAAATGCTAAGATAAACTTATGTCAAAACAAACTGGTAATTCAAACAAGATTCTGAATGTATAAATTTAAAGACTAACTCCTGTCATAACAAACTGGTAATTCAAACACGATTAAAAAATATTGAAACGTTTAGATAAATTTCTGTCATAACAAATTGGTAATTCAAACAAGATCCTGCATATTTCAATGTTAAGAGAAACTTCTGTTGAAACAAACTGGTAATTCTAAAAAATGTGATGAATATTTAAATGTTAAAATAGACTTCTGTCATAATAAACTGGTAATTCAAACACGATCCTAAATAGTTAAATGTTAAGATAAACTTCTGGCATAGCAAACTGGAAATTTAAACACGATTATGAATATTTGAATGTTAAGATAAACCTCTGTCCTAATAAACTGGAAATTTAAAGAGTGTGATGAATATTTAAATTCTAAGATTTAAACAAACTGTTCTAACTAACTGGTAAAGTCAAACCAGATGATGAATATTGAAATGTAAAGATAAACCTCTGTCCTGTTAATTTAATCACGATGATGAATATTTAAATGTTAAGGTAACCTTCTGTCCTAACAAACTGGTTATTCAAACACAATGCTGAATATTTAAATGTTAACATAAACCTCTGACCTAACAAACTGGTAATTCAAACACGATGATAAATATTTAAATGCCAACATTAACCTCTGTCCTACCAAACTGGTTATTTAAACATGATGGATATTTAATTTAAATTTTAAGATAAAATATAAACCTATGTCCTACCAAACTGGTAATTTAAACACGATGATGAATATTTAAATTTTAAGATAAACCTCTGTCCTAACAAACTGGTAATTCAACTATGATGCTGAATATTTAAATGCTAAGACAAACCTCTGTCCTAACCAACTGGAAATTCAAACACGATGATTAATATTTTAATTGTAAGATAAACCTCTGTCCTAACAAACTGGTAATTAAAACAAGATGTTGTAGAAGATTATTAAAATGTTAAGATAACCTACCTTCTGTCATAGCATATTGGTAATTCAAATACTATGTTGAATATTTAAATGCTAAGATAAACCTCTTTCCTAACAAACTGGAAATCTAAACATGATGATGAATATTTAAATGTTAAGACAAACCTCTGTCATAACAAACTGGTAATTCAAACACAATGCTGAATATTTAAATGCCAACATAAACCTCTGTCCTAAATAACTGGTAATTCAAACATTCATTTAGAATATTGAAATGTTAAGATAACCTTCTGTCATAACAAAATGGTTATTCAAACATGATTCTGAATATTTAAATGCTAAAATAAACCTCTGTCTTACAAACTGGTAATTCAAACACAATGAGAAGTATTTAAATGTTAAGATAAACCTTAGTCCTAACAAATTGGTATGTAAACAGGATGATGAATATTTAAATTTTAAAATAAACCTCTGTCCTGAAAAACTGGTAATTTATTGATGAATATTAAAATCTTAAGATAACTTTTGTCCCTACAAACTGGTAATTCAAAGGCTGCTGAATATTTAAATGCCAACATAAACATATGTCCCTACAAACTGGTAATTCAAACACGATAATGAATATTTAAATGCCAACATAAACATATGTCCCTACAAACTGGTTATTCAACCACGATGCTGAATATTTAAATGCTAGGATAAACTTCTGTGATGACAAACTCTTAATTCAAGCACGATGCTGAATGTTTAAATGTAATAATAACCTCTGTCCTAACAAACTGGTAATTTAAACAGGACGATGAATATTTAGATGTTAAGATAAACCTCTGTCCTAACAAACTGGTAATTTAAACAGGATGATAAATGTTTAAATGTTAAAATAAACCTCAGTCCTAACAAACTGGTAATTTAAACATGATGTTGAATATTTAAATTGTAAGATAAATGAATGTCATGACAAATAGGTAATTTAAACAGGATGATGAATATTTAAATATTTAGATAAATCTCTGTCATAACAAACTGTTAATTCAAACACGATGTTGTAGAATATTTGAATGTTTATATAACCTTCTGTCATAACAAATTGGTTATTCAAACACGATTCTGAATATTTAAATGCTAACGTAAACCTCTGTCCTAACAAACTGGTAATCTAAACACGATGCAGAATAGTGAAATGTTAATATAACCTTCTGTCATAACACATTGGTAATTCAAACACGATTTTGAATATTAAAATGCTAAAATAAACCTCTGTCCTAACAAACTGGTAATTTAAACACCGTGATGATTATTTAAATGTTAAAATAAACCTCTGTTCTAACAAACTGGAAATTTAAACACCATGATGCATACTTTAATGAAAAGATAAACCTATGCCTTAACAAACTGGTAATTCAACCACAATGATGGAAATTAAAATATTAAGATAAACCTCTGTTCTAGCAAACTGGCCATTTAAACGCCATGCTTGTTTTAATCTATGGACAAAGAACAAATCAATGGCTGGAAAAGAAGTTCAGATTTTTAATACTTTATTTGCGTGTCTTATTTCTGATTTGAATTTAGAAAGTAATAGATGTCTGTGTTTGTTGGTCAAGAAATTACCAGTGTTAAAGACTTTTTATGCCCCCGGTAGGGTGGCATATAGTGATCGCACTGTCCGTCTGTCTGTCCGTCTGTCTGTCTGTCCTTCTCAAATTCCGTCACACTTGCGTTTAGGTTTCGAAAAATGGTCATAACTTTTGCAATATTGATCATAGCAACTTGATATTTGGCATGCATGTGTATCTCATGGAGCTGCACATTTTGAGTGGTTGAAAATCAAGGTCAAGGTCATCCTTCAAGTCAAAGGTAAAAAAAAAACATTTTTTTTTCAAAGAGGCGCAGTAGGGGGCATTGTGTTTCTGACAAACACATCTCTTGTTCCTATTAAGGATCACACCGTTTTGGGGTGTTTTCTATCGGTCATAGTTATTTTGCATTAATTTACATGTAAGATTCCTTACTGAATATCCATGTCTAGATTTTTTTAACAAAATCGTTTTTCCCTTCGTTGCACACTGTACTTGTAAATAAAAAAGAGTGTATTTTAAAGGATGTTCGCATGACCATGCTTGAACCAGCCCAAGAGGAAGAGGAGGAAGAGGAGGAGGAAGAAGAATTCATCAAGAGCACGAACAATGGTTTGTATCCTGATCATGTTAAACGTATGTGTTATTTGTGTAGGATTTGTTTCGTATTACAATCATTTAATATTGTTTTGAGCTTGCTAACAATACTCAGATTCTTATGAACTCAGAATAGTATACATGGCAGGCTTAAATTGTGTACAAAACTCAATAGTCAAACACAGTTTTTTCATGCGCTTGTTTCACGGGATAAATGCCTTGCCAATGCCTGGTTTGTTCTTGTATCTATTTGACCTGATTCCAGTATGCATACTATTGTACTCATAATAGCTGTATTTTAATATATCCATGCTTTAAGGTCAGTGTCAGGTTACTTTTAGCAACCTTAACACAATAGTGTAGTGGGCTTATGTTATGATATGTATTTATTTTTAGATGAGGAGTTTCAAAGTCCAAAAAGCGATGGTCGCAGGTCACGGTCACGTTCAAGGTCGAGTTCTAGATCAAGGTCTAGGTCCCGAAGCGGAAGTGGGTCAAGGTCACGATCTCGGTCCCGTAGCGGAAGTAGAAGCCCGAGCCGATCCAAATCTCGATCCAGAAGTAAGAGTGGAAGTAGAAGTAGGTCACGCTCGGGATCAAGGTCACCGTCCAGAAGTAGATCAAGGTCAAAAAGTGGAAGTCGTGGTCCCAGCAGGTCTCGAAGCAGATCTAAAAGTGGTTCTCGAAGTGCAAGCAGAAGCAAAAGTAGAAGCAGAAGTGGTTCTAGGTCACCTTCGCGGTCAAGATCGCGCAGTCGTAGCGGAAGCCGAAGCCGATCGGCAAGCAGGTCAAGGTCACGCAGCTCGAGCCGCAGCGGAAGTGGTAGCGGGAGTGAGGCGGACAGAGGAAAGAAGGATGAAGAAGAAATCTTTGGTTCTGATAGTGACTCTGACAGTAATTGAGTTTACTCATTCTTTGATATCTACGTTGTATAATTATACTTATTCAAAGATTATGCTTGATATGTTTGTGTCGTCGTACAGGTACAAGCGTTTCATGGTGATGACATTGTTTGGACTTAAAATTCATATTTCGTTTGATAAAAACACAGCATCATGTTTGATTGATTGATTTCATGACAAGTATAGTAAGGCCATTGAAATTTTGTGTTTTTGTAAACCTGTTTTCCATTTGAAGGACTCTTATTGAGTATGTTGATTATGACATCCTTGCAAATTGTTTCATTCGTTTCATGCACACGTATAACTCATTGATCATGTAATATAAAATTGTTTGCATCAATTGATGTCTTTCTTATTTCTACAATTAAGAATGACACACAGACCGACAGTTTATTCAGACTTATACAGCAGTACATCGTCTTCATACTTAAACATGATTTCTGTCAAGTAAATTGGTGTTACAACATAGCATTACATTATACATAACATACAATATTAATTTAAAAATACAAACACCAATAAGCACAGTCGATGGCAACAAACCATCTAGCTGGGGTAATACAATTTATCAAACATTATTATTTAAGCTCAATTAACATTTAAAATCAACGAATATTTCGTAAAATAAAGTTAACCCCTAAACAATCAGTGTTCCTTATAGCAATAGCCTAAATTTCAACGCTAGACGTGGTCTGGTAACGTGGATTTAAGAAGATACAAAATACTCTTTTGTGGTACAATATATTCCATTTTAATTTCGATATCTATTTCTACGACACACGGACACTAAATTGGTACATGAACATGTGTTGATTATATTGTAACACAAACAATAAAAAGAGCATTTTGTATCTTGTTAAATCTATGTTTCCAGAGCAGAGTAATAAAGTTATATGTAATTATGAGACATTTAAATGAAACTTGATTGTAATCTTATCTGTCACGTATGCAGTGGTATGACACATGAGTATGTTAAGCATGACTATTATGTATCAGAACAGACAACAGTTACACAAACTCGAGACATTATTCTAGTAAGTTTGATACGCGGTTGAACAATAAATGCATATCATTATAAATCAATTATAACAATACATTGACGTGATGCTATTTCTGAAGTTACTGATATTGCTTTTACACCGGTCCCGTGATCCAATTAAATGATACATTTTAAAGATCCAAGCTATTTAAGTATCTCTGCCGATATTACGAGAATCAATTTTTGTGTTGACGTTGTGGAATGGGACCTGAAGCTTAAACATCGAGTCATGATCACGACTTAAACAGTCCCTGTGCAAGCGAATCGCAGATACAAGTACAAGAAATCTTTCATCAAGACAACGTTGCAGCTCTTCTAATTTCCGGCGTAGCATTCGCGTAAATTCCAATTTCTCGGCCTTAGTCATGTCAAGTTTCGAAGCCGTTATTACGATATCGAATTCCCATCTTCCGTATGTGTCGAAAAACAAAATTTCGGTTAGTTTGGGACATTTGCAAATCATCGCGAGGATAACTTTGAACGAGATTTTACTGAAACGTCCTACAGTTAAACGTTCTAAATTGTTCTGGAAGTTAGCGACTGCGGCGAATGCACGGCTGGTCAAACCGAGCTTGTATGTTGCATTGTCATTGAGAACTATTTCTGTGATGCTTGCACACTGCTGGACAAAATGAATAAAGCCGACGTCTGTTATTCTGCGACAGCATGTTAGGTTTATACTACGCAAAATAGGGCAACTTTTTGCGATTTGGTCGAGACATTCATCAGAAAGATCGTAACAGTGGGCAAGACTCAAAGTCGTCAAACAGTTCATTAATCGAAAGCTCTGCCTATCGAGAATATGTTTTATTGTCTTAATGCTTTCTACATGCAATGTCCTCAGTCGACTGCATCTTTCTAATGCCTTGCCAATGCCTGCTGACGTCACCAATTGGCATTCTGATATCTTCATCACATGGAGCCTGTCTGAGTTGGCAATGTTGCCTAATGTGTTGTCCGAAAGACTTTCACATCCCAATATTTCAATCCACTGTAGTTTCGAACAGTTTTGAAAAATTTGCAAAAGAGTCTCATCTTCTATAATCGCTTCACGGAAATTCAGTTTTATTGTAGACAGGTGTTGGTTGTTGGAGACCACATCTCTGATTTCTCGGTTTACTTCATTTATTTCTCGACTTGATAAAAGGTTGTTAAACCAACAATCTACATCTTCCTCCACAGAGTAACCATAGTTACCGATGACTAGAGTGTCAAGATGCTTACACATTTTTGCAATGTTGTGTAGGCATGGCGATGTGAGCAACTTTTGAGTTTCGTGAGAAATGTCAATATAACGAATGCTTTCATGAGCTGATATTAGAATGTTTATAAATACAAACGGAAATAACTTACAGTCCATATTAGTCAAGACAACTTTCTGTATTTTCTTGAAACAGGGTTTAGCGGGGATCTCTTCGTCATCTGTAGAATGATTGTAATCGTATTCTATGCATGATAAATCTATAGATTCCAAACACGGTAGCCCACTGAGCAATGCAAGCACAATCTGATTATTAATTTTACATCCGATCAAACCAAGATGTGTCAGTTTCGTAAAATGCTCTCCGACATTTCTTGTGGCTTTAAACAAGATTCTTTTTTCCGTTTTCAAGCAAGCAACTACGAGTTCTTTCAGATCTTTAGGACAGCATGTCGTATCGAAGTCAATACAGAAATTATTCAAATGTAATACTTCAAGCGTTGGGTACATCCTAACTATTGTTTTTAGCGTGTTATCACCCCATTTATCGTTATCGAGCCGCCTTTGTGCTTTTTTAATTTTTAATCTCCTTAGCCTAGGAAAAATGAATTGCCTCTTCTGCAAATGGTCTACCTGGTCCTCGTCGTCAGTTTCTAATTCTTCTACTGAATGTGATATATCGTAGAGAAATCTCATAAAATTCTCAATTCTGAATGTGGCTCGAACGAAGTCTTGAACTCGAATACGTCGCCATAATATTCCGTCTCGCGAATAATGGTTCCAGGTTTTGCATGTCAAGCGAATGTTGTGAAGAACCTCGAACTGGGGAAGTAATTGGAAAATAGGTATTATGACGTCTTCCGGAAGCGTCAGAATGTTAACGTCAAGACTGTCCATAGTTGTTACAATTTCTATTACGGTGTCTGGAAAAAGTAAAACGAAAGGATTGTTTTATATGCAAACACATATTGAATAATAATTAATTTAGTATTTTAATGAGTCAATGGATTTTCGACAAGAGAACAAAATAAATCATACATACCGTACGCATATAATACCTGTTGCACTGAATCAATAAAACTGCTAATAAATGTTATCTGTATATGTATAATCTTCACTCATTCTCATTATTCCTCCTTCCTTCTTTCACTTCTTGCGGGCCGGGCGCACGTTAGCTTTTTCCTCATCCAATTATTTCTTGCACTCAGCATTACATGATGTACACTGACATAGGAGTGTACAGGATGAGGATAGGTTTGTTCCACTCTCGTAATATGAAAAGTAAAGGGCTTCAACAAATGAATATGTTCGAGTTAGTTTGCTGGCTGGCAATCCTTCTTCTTAGAGGAGGCGATGTCCATCCAAATCCTGGACCCGACAGCTCCCTTGATATGTCATCCTCTTCTTCGGGTACATCTTTCTCATCTTCAATAAATGATGCATTTGCACATAATCTAAAAATTGTTCATTACAACGTTCAGAGCTTCCTCGCCAAGAAAGATATTCTGTATGCCGATCTCAACAATTTTGATATTATAGTGTTTACTGAAACTTGGCTCAGCTCAACAGTTGACACTGACGACCTACTTTTCCCTTCTTATCATAAGCCGTTCAGACGGGATAGAAGGAACGATCCCCATGGAGGTATTCTAGTATACGTAAAATCCGATCTCTTTGCCATTGAGCGACCTGACCTACAAATTGATGATCTAGAATGTCTATGGGTCGAACTACGTATAAAGGGAAGGCGTCTTTTATCTGGCTCTTTCTACAGACCACCAAACTCTTCTCCTTATCTACTAGAATGCATAAACGATTCGATCTCACTAGCTGTTGACACCGGTATTGAGAACATTGTTATCACAGGTGATTTTAATCTTGACATGAATAAGCCACAGTGCAGGATCAAAATGGACTCCCTTCTTTTACAGTATAATCTCACACAGATTATTAAAGAACCTACTCATTTTACTGAAACCTCGAATTCCATTCTTGACCTTTTTATAGTAACATCTTCCTTGAAAGTGCTAAAAAGCGGCGTTGGAGAACCCTTTCTTAACCAGCAACTTAGATTTCATTGCCCAGT
This sequence comes from Dreissena rostriformis, assembly GCA_007657795.1. Lineage (NCBI taxonomy): Eukaryota > Metazoa > Mollusca > Bivalvia > Myida > Dreissenidae > Dreissena > Dreissena rostriformis. Next base: position 51,756 of record VMBQ01002693.1, read on the forward strand.
CTACTGCGTCATAAACTTCAATAGAATAGCTGGATCTAATTTTAAACGTAAAATATGGCGATATAAAGATGGGGACTACACTAATCTAAGACAACTTGTGCAGAATTTCGATTGGAACAGTTGTTGTGATAATAATATTGATATATATACTTCAAATTTCACACGTCAACTTATCAGTCTCTGCGAAGCTACAATCCCGAACAAAATAGTTACAATAAGAACAGCCGATCCTCCATGGCTACATAATAATATTCGTAAGGAAATCCGACGCCGCAAACGAGCATACAAAAAAGCCAAGGCTACCAATTTAGACCGACACTGGCACATCTTTCGCCAACAACGTAATATTGTTAATAATCTTGTCAGATCAGCGAAAAAAGTGCACTTTGAAAATCTCGCTAAACTTATACGTGAAAATCAACACTCATCATCCGACTTCTGGAAAATAATAAAAAAAATCACAAATAAAAACACCACACAAAACGATTTGCCTCCTTTAATTCATAATGGTACCATATATGAGTCACCCCTTGATAAAGCAAATATTCTTAATTCATTCTTCCAATCTCAATCTACTTTAACTACACCAAGTTCGCATATGCACAACTTACATTCCCATGAGCCAGATTGCCCCGTCTTTGAAGATCTCATTATTTCCCGTCAAGATGTCTTGGATTCCATTAAAGTTATGAAAACGGGAAAGGCTTCAGGTCCAGACCAAATAAATAGTCAAGTCCTAAAGCAAATTGCATCTGAGATTTCAGGTCCACTACAAAATCTTTTCAATTTTTCTATTAGTAATGGTAGGGTCCCACGGAGCTGGAAAGAAGCATTTGTTTGTTCACTTCACAAAAAGTCTGATCCTCAGGATGTTGAAAATTACAGACCGATCTCCCTTTTAAGTGTTTTAAGTAAATGTCTCGAGAGAATTCTCCACAAATATATTTTTAACCATTTAAGGGCTATTGAATTTATAACCCCATCTCAATCAGGCTTCATTCCAAAAGATTCCACTGTCAACCAATTAGTCTCTGTGTATCACTCCTTTTGTAAAGCCCTTGACGAAGGTAAAGAGGTTCGAGCCGTTTTTTGCGACATTTCTAAGGCCTTCGACAGAGTATGGCATGAAGGACTTATCCACAAGCTCCGACTTAGTGGTATCTCGGGCAATCTTCTATCTTGGTTAAAAGACTACCTACATGAGAGGACCCAGTGTGTTGTAATCTCTGGCTGCCAATCTGACCCATTACCCATAAACGCTGGTGTCCCTCAAGGGTCTATATTAGGGCCCCTCCTCTTTCTCATTTATATAAATGACATTGTACGAGATATTCACTGTCCAATTCGCCTATTTGCAGACGACACCACGCTATATATCATCGTCGACAACCCTGTTGATGCGGCTAATCATCTTAACACCGATCTTGCAAAAATTCATTCCTGGGCTGATAAGTGGTTGGTAACCTTCAATCCATCCAAAACAGAATCCTTAGTTATGTCTAGAAAAATCAACCGCCCAATCCATCCCCCTCTCTTTTTCAACGACTGCCAAATCACTGAGGTTTCGTCTCACAAGCATCTAGGCTTAACTTTTTCTGATACATGTTCCTGGCATGACCATATTGAATCAGTCAAGAAGAAAGCATGGCAAAGACTCAATGTAATGCGAACGTTCAAGTTTACGCTCGATAGAAAGTCCCTTCTATCGATTTACACAACATTTATAAGACCAATTCTTGAATACGCTGATATAGTCTGGGATAACATTAATACACAAGATGAAATAGAACTTGAGAAGATTCAACAGGAAGCAGCAAGGATAATCAGCGGGGGAACACGTTTGGCATCCTTGCAAAACCTATACAATGAAACTGCTCTCGAACCATTAAAAAATAGGAGAACAAAACATAAACTTACCCACTTCTATAAAATGTATAATTCACTAGCACCCCCATACTTGTGCACACTTATCCCCTCTAGCGTGGGAGAAAGATCTGCTTATCCACTTCGTAACTCTAACAACATTCGCAGTATCCAATGCAAATCACAACTTTTTACACGATCTTTCCTACCATCAACTATAAACTTATGGAACAATTTACCGGAATCGGTGAGAACGGCTCCTTCTCTCTCTGCTTTCAAAGCAAATCTTAGTAAAGATAAGAAAATAATTCCCCAGCATTTCTACGATGGGGAGCGGACATCTAATATTCTACATGCGCGTTTACGAATGCATTGTAGCAGTTTAAATGAACATTTGTACTCAAAAAACATTGTACAAAGTCCATATTGTCAATGCGGTGCGATTGAAGACACATATCACTTTTTCTTCAATTGTCCCATTTATACAGAAAAAAGAGTTATCCTTTTTAACAATCTGTCTAGATTCTTACCCATAACTTTGCAACTTCTTCTTTTCGGTGTTAAAGACGGCTCATATGAAGTAAACTCATTAATATTCAAACATGTTCAGTCTTTCATCCGAGATAGTCATAGATTCTAACCCATTTCTATCTCAGGAACAAACCATATTCTGCTAACGATGCCCCGTTCCCGCAACTGCTTCCTTTCTTACCGCAACTTCTCTTATTCTGAAACTCTACTCTTCCACTGCTATCCCTTTCCTTCTCCACTTATTAGCTCTTATGCTATCTACATTACTCTGTTATACTTTTTGTATTATAAGTTATACTATTTTTACATTTCTAACCAGTATGCAATTATCTATCACTGTAATATATTGTTCGTAATTTTGACATGTCTTTAAATAGTTGTTATACGTTTGGTTGTTTACACCATTACAGCAGCGCTTCTAACTGACAGAAGAGAGACATAGTATAAGCCTCGAGCTTCCTTCTCAATTCTGTCCAATTGTATTTTACAGCCTTTATGTAAAGCAATACTGCAATTCTACCTGCCTAGCATATTGCTCAAATATAATATGTATTTTTGTATTGTATTGCTTATATGTACTTTCAATGAACTAAATAAATAGTGTTTAAACCAACCAATCTTCACTCTGTTCGCATCTACAGAGTATTGATACCGGCTGTATGCGACGGCTCGAAATGGAACGCCGGTGATACAGTTATCTTACAATGCAATAATGGTATCAATACGATTATATATATATACATTCATAACCAGTGTATGATATGTTATCTTAAACATGAGCTATACATATAACCTTAATTATTGGCATACACTTTTATAATAATAATGGTTGATATAATGTCACTCTTGAAATGAAGACTTAATATTGACATATGCGAGTTTGAAAATAAGTTTTATTATGGGAACGTCCATTGAATCTTCACCCGAAGCTTAACTTGCATTTTAAGAAGTAATTTCATATAATTATACTTTGTCGGACTGTGGCGCACAGAACAAACGTACAGATTCGCGTTACGGCTAAAGTCTTGGCATGGATTGATTTTGAAGTCTATACGCAACAGTGCAATAATGATGAGGAGGCAAAATCATGACCGTACGATGTCGATTATGCTATAGTACGAAGATGAGATTCAATACTACTATTACGAAGATACGATGCTACGACAAGAGATAATGATGTTGCGAAATAATTTCGATATCACCATCTTTTAACATGTTCGTTATATTCATCGTGTTCTCACATTATCTTCATAATTTTGCGTTATCGTAATCGTACTGTTGCGTTATCATCATCGTACCGTCGGGTTATCATCATCGTATATCAAATTCCGATGACCATCCGCTTATTTGTTTTCACCACGGCGGTAGCTGTATTCTGCATCGTTACTTGCACCGTTTTTTGTCTGTATCGATATGTGAACTCAAAAAACATCACCAACATACTATATGAAAGAGCAGGAGTATATCAAGATTGGTCAATGTACACATAACATAACTAACCAGAAATAACCTGTTTGATGCGAAATACCGGCTCACCCACCATACCCCTATCTAACAACCGGGACTTTCAACTTTGTAAACATGAATTAAAATTAGGACCTGTACCATCACAGTGCACTAGATTATTCTTACACTTTGATAGTACATTTGCTGTCACTCACCTCATATCATGACTACAAAGATATAGTAGATGGTGAATATCTGTTAAAGGTACATAGTTATATGCAAAATTAAACCTGAACTTTTAAAATACTTAAAGATACAAAGCCATGCCACAAACTTGATTTTCATTGTTTAAAAAGTTATGCATTTACAAGTAAGGTCATCAAAATACCACTACCAAAACTAACGTTATTGAAAGGAATTAATCTGTCTAGTTTAAGTACCAGTGATCTTGACCTTGACTTGACTCGTCCCAAATGCAATCCCATGGCTGCTAGATCAGCATAAAAACTACCAACTCACCATATTTCATCAAATATTTTCATCAAATCTAAAATTATTAGAAATAAACTCTGTATCTCTCCCCAAATGATGGGTCTCTATGCAGGCTTGCTATATCCAAAGTGTCATCAAGACTGGTCAATGCAAACTAAAGTTATTAATGAGCAAACACAAACTGTAGCCTTAATTGTTCAAACACAAACCTTAACCTAAACTGTTTAAGTACCAAATATGTATACTCTGCTAAATTGCAGGTCAGAGTTGTAGCCCTAGGTTAGTGACCGTATATAAAGACCACTAAGATATACAAGTGCCAAAAATAACGCCATCAATTTTATTATTCTTTTAGCCAAATACTTCATCTTTGAATGTAAATGTGAAAGCATCGCCCCTTTAATACGGCAATATATGAGCTACTTAACCCATAGGCTAACAATAGACTATTGAACTATAAATACTTTCTATAGACTCAACTGAACCTAGACCACCTATCTCTTTCTTCTCTCCAAAACATAATACAATAAAACCATATTTCTCATTAACATTTGTTTGGGCGAAAATTCTTGAAAACTTATGTTTGTTTGTATGACTGTAAAATGTATGTTTTTAGAAATAACATGTTATTTGAAAACAGACATACATTGATATTCAATTGATTATCTGCAATAGACATACATATATGTATTTATTGCAGGTATGAGTTATGCAAGGTCAACGACCTTACATGACCCTAAACACATGTGTGACGTTTTAATTGAACACCTGTAAAAGCATGGTAGATACAGAAATATGGATAAGTTGCACACAAATAGTAACAACAATATTTTTAGTATATTGCTCTGTGCCCCCCATTACCCCTCGATCCTTCCCTCTTGGATCCGGTTTACTTTACTGCCCAGACCTACACTGTAACAGCAGAAAAAATATGCGTACTACATGTCAGTAGTCAACTTAAAATGAACTGAGAAATACATAACATACATATTGCATATTGGTTATTAGAAAAGATGCAGCCATGTTGAACATACCTTTTTGTTCAGTCTGAGATACAATATAAGATTGAGGACAATATAAGATCATGTATAACTCACTGTAAGTGTAAGCCAAGCAATGATCGCCCAATTGCATGGCAAACCTCCACATATTTAGAGGTGGTATGTAATCTGATGTTGAGGGTATGGCTCTGTGGCCCGACTGCCCCTCGATCCTCTCCTCTTGGATCCGGTTTAATTACCTGTTCAGACCCACACTGAAACAGCAGAACAAAATATGAAAAGTAGTTGTCTGTAGCAAACTAAAGATGAACTGAGAAATACATAAAAAAATATGTTTTATATTTGTATTCACAAAAGATGCAGCCATGTTGAACGTTTTTCAGTCAGCATGTTAAAAGCCCCCAGTATCAGCTAAAGCTGTACTTTTTGGTATTGCAATAAAATAAGCAAAATATTGTAAAGACAAATGTACATATGTCAATGATATTGTTTGTCACATAATCGTTTTAATTGATATTTTGTATTGTTAAATTAGTTCTTAAATGTTATTTTTGATTGATACAATTAGACACTTAAGCCAATTATCTATAAGAAGAGTCGATATACCAGATTTCCTCAAATACACTTGTAAGATTAAAGGAAACAACACATTCGAAAGATCTCTAACCTCTGCAGTGTGTCCGAGAAGGGATCCAGCCATTATTGACGGGCTGATACATGGGATGGACTTATCTCTGCAGTGTATATCAGAAGGTATCCAGCCATAATTGAGATGGAAGGGCTGATACTCACCTCTGCAGTGTATCTGAGAAGGGATCCATCCATACTGGAGGGGGCTGATACAGGGGGTGTACTCACCTCTGCAGTGTATCTGAGAAGGGATCCAGCCATAATGGAGGGGGCTGATACAGNCACCTCTGCAGTGTATCTGAGACGGGATCCAGCCATAATGGAAAGGGCGGCTGATAAAAGGGGGGAACTCACCTCTGCAGTGTATCTGCGAAGGGATCCAGCCATAATTGATGGGGGCTGAAACAGGGACAGGACGTAACTCTGCAGTTTATCTCAAAAGGGATCCAGCCATAATGGAGTGGGCGGCTGATACAGGGGGTGGACTCACCTATGTAGTGTATCTTAAAAGGAATCCAGCCATAATGGAGGGGAAGCTGATACAAGAGTGTATGTTTACAAAGTTTTCGCACATGACCATGCTGGAACCAGCCCAAGAGGAGGAGGAGGAAGAAGATTTCATCCAGAACACTTAAAATGTTTTTTTTTTATCCTGATCATACCAAACATGTGTGTAACTTCTATAAAATTGTGTATGTGTTATGATCATTTAATATGTTTGTAACTCGCCAACATTAGTCTTATACTTATGATGAACTCTAGTAGAATGCATTGCATGCTTAAATTGTGCCCGGACACTGGACAATTTAAAACGTAACTGGTTTGTTCTCGAATCGGTTTAAACTGATTCTAGTATGCATAGTATTTTACTCATAATATAAGTACTTAAAAATATGCATGCGTCAGTGTCAGGTTACAATTGGCAACCTTAACATGATTGTTTTGTGTGCTTATCATACTATAACATGTATTCATTTTCAGATGAGGAGTTTCAAAGTCCAAAAATCGAGGATATTCGCAGGTGTATGTCACGTTCAAGGTCGAGTTTAAGATCAAGGTCGAGGTCCCGAAGCGGAAGTGGGTCAAGGTCGCGATCTCGTTCGCGTAGTGGAAGAAGATGCCCGAGCCGATCCAGATCTCGATCGAGAAGTAGGTCACGCTCGGGTTCAAGGTCACCGTCTAGAAGTAGTTCAAGGTCAAAAAGTGGAAGTCGTAATCCCAACAGGTCTCGAAGCAGATCTAAAAGTGGTTCTCGCAGTGTTAGCAGAAGCAAGAGCAGAAACTGAAAAAGTTCTAGGTCAGCGTCGCGGTCGAGATTGCGCAGTTGTAACGGAAGCCGCAGCCGATCCGCAAGCAGGTCAAGGTCACACAGTTCAAGCCCCATTGGAAGTGGCAGCGAGAGTGATGCAGGCAGAGGGAAGAAGGAAGAGGAATAAATGTTTTGCTCTGATAGTGACTCTGAAAGTATTTGAGTGCACACAAGGTTTGCTACATTGTATATACTTCTACACCACATATGCTCTACCTGTTTGTGTCGTCGTACAGGTACAAGCGTTTTAAAGTGATGACATTGTTCGGACTCAAATTCCTATTTCGTTTGATAAAAAATCGACACTATGGTGTTTGAATGATTGAATTAATTCAGAATTACCTTATGTCGTTGCAATTCAGTGTGTTTATTAATCTGCTTTTCAATTTGACGGAACATAATTGACTATGTTCATTATGACATCATTGCAATTGTTTTCATTCGTTTCATGCACACTTATAACTTATTGATCATGTAATACAAAATGGTCTGCAACAAGTGAGTTCTATCGTATTTCTACGATTAAGACATAGACACATACAGACAGTTTATTCAGGATTATACAACAGCACATCGTCTTCATACTAAAATATACACATTATGTTCTGTCACGTAAATTGGTATAACAACATAACATTTTATAACATACGATTGTAATTAAAAAATACAAATAAACACAATCGATGGCAAAAACACTTCGAGTCCGTAATAAAATTGATTAAACATTATGATTTATGATCATATTTGTTATAACAAAAGCTTTGATATATTTACTAATACTAAAAATTACTGATTTGTCATATTAAAGTAATAACGTGTTTAATTTATACAGAGATGGATTAATATTAAATATACGGCTTATATATAGATTTCTTGAATAAGTGTAAAAGCGCCGTATACATTTAAATGGTATTCGTCTCCAAAATCAAAGTTATTACAACGAAGACAATAACGTTCAATCCGTGTAATAATATTCTAAGCATATCTGCCAGTGTGGATTTGCAACGTGTGTGCGATTATTATTTATATTCCAAAGAATAAGTGCAGACGTCGTGAAAGTAAGTATCAATATTGTTCCTATTCCAAAGAAGTTATATTTTTTATACATTCCTAATACAGAACTGTTATTCATTTTACCATATTATTATCGTTAACAATTGTCAAGTCCATACTTGAAATCGTTAATAAACTATTTACTTGCGCAACGTTTGGATTTACAAATATATAATCAAATAAAACATTATCTAACATGCTATTGACATTCGATACCCAGTTTGTAAAACCGTTATTACAATCGTTTAAAGCTTGTTTGTAAACAATTTTAATTATGACATTTTCATTGTTTTGAATGTTAAACCAAATATTTTAGAATGTTAACAAACATGTACGTACATTGGATATCTACCTTATTCTCCCAAAACCGCAATAGTGCATGTATTTATTTTAAGTTTAGCCTGTTGCAAAGTTTTAACACATCGACGAATTTAATTTACAAACGTGTGTTTCTTAAATCCGAGATAATACGAATTCACATGTAAAGATGGGACATTAAGACGTTACTTAGTGTTCATCCCATCTGTCACGTACGCAGTAGTATGACACCGGAATCATTACATATGTTAAGCATAGCATGATTATTACGTATTATTTCAGACAACAGATGCACACACTATATATATATATTATACTAGTCATTGCGATACGCAGTTGATCAAAACACGCATATTTATATAATTAAATAATACTAATACGTCTATGTGATGCTATTTCGGAAGTTACGGATATTTCTTTTACATCCGTGATCAAATGAAATTTTACAGTTTAAAGATCCCAGCTATTAACGTATCTCTCCCGATATTGCGAGAATCAGTTTTCGTGTCGACGTAGTGGAATGAACCCGGAGCTAGAACATTAGGTAATTATCATCAATGTTATTCAGCAGAGATGTATAAACCATACCACACGTAAACCAATAAATCCATAGGCAGACAAGCCTTGTCCCAGTCCGTGAGCAATTTCTTTTTGTTTCTGCGACTTAAACAGTCCCTGTGCAAGCGAATCGCAGATACACGTACATAGGAATCATCTTTTTGTATAAGTTTTAGCTTTTCTAATTCCAGTCGTAGCCTTTCCGTGAATTCCAGTATTTCGGCCTGTGTCATGTCAAGTTTCGAATCCGTTATTACGACATTTAATTCCCATTCTCTGTATGTGTCGCAGAACAAAATTTCAGTTAGTTTGGGACATTTGCAAATCAGCTCGTATATAGCTTCGTACGTGATTTTACTAAAACGGCTTTAAGTTAACCGTTCTAAATTGCTCTGGCAGTTAGCGACTGCGGCGAATGCATGGCCGGTCAAACCGATATTGTGTTCTTCATTGTCATTTAGGATAATTTCTGTGATGCTTGCACATTGCTGGACAAACTGAACGAAGCCGACGTCCGTGATTTTTGAACAACATGTAAGGTTTATACTTCGCAAGACAGGGCAATTGTTTGCGATTTGGTCGAGACATTCATCAGAAAGCTCGAAACAGTGGGCAAGACTCAAAGTCGTCAAGTAGTTCATTAATCCAAAGTTTTGCCTATCTAAAATAAATTGGATTGTCCCAATTCGTTCTACATGCAATGTCCTCAGTCGACTGCATCTTTCCAATGCCTTGCTTATGCCTGCTGGCGTAACCAATTGGCATTTTGATATCTTCATCACTTGGAGCCCGTTTCCGCTGGCAATGTTGCCTAATGTGTTGTCCAGAAGACTTTTACATCCCAATATTTCAATCCACTGTAGTTTCGAACAGTTTTGAAAAACGTGCAAAACAGTATCATTGTCTATTATCGCTTCATTGAAATTGAGTTTTATTGTAGACAGGCGTTGGTTGTTGGAGGCAACATCTCTGATTCCGCGGTTGATTTCGTTACATCTTCAAACAAATCAAAATCAATCAAACAACGATCTTCCTCGTCAAAGGGCACCGTATAGTCATCATAGTTACCAATGATTAGAGTGTCTAGATGCTTACACATTTTTGCAATGTCGTGAAGGCATGGCGATAAGGAAAACCACCAGCCGTTGTTAGAAATGTCAATGTAACGAATACTCTTACGAGCTGATAATAGAATGTATATAAATACATGCGGAAAGAACTTAAAGTCCATATTATTCAAGACAACTTTCTGTATTCTCTTGGAGCAGGGTTTATCCGGGATCTCTTTGTCATCCGTATGGTACTGATCGTATCTATCGTATTGCGTTTTTGTTAAATCTATGGCTTCCAAACACGGTAGCCCACTGAGCAATGCATACACAGTCTGATTAAGAAGCCTTCCCTTGCACAAACTAAGATGTGTAAGGTTCTTAAAATGCTGTCCAACATTTCTCGGGGGTTTAACACGTGGATTTATATTTTCAACTACGAGCTCTTTTAGATTTGGAGGACAGCATGTCACATTGGACTGATCAAAGTAACATTTCAAATGTAATACTTCCAACGCTGGATATATCCTGGTTATCGCTTTTAGCCATGTATCTTCCAATTCATATGGAGTTAGAATTCCGCGGGAGTGATATAACGTCAATCTCTTTAGCCTTGGAAAAACAAATTGCTTCATTTGAAAACTGTCTATCGAGTTAAAGTTAATTTCTAATTCTTCTACCGAATGTGATATATCGCAGAGAAATCCTATAACATTCTGAATTCTGAAGGTGGCTCGAACGAAGTCTTGAAGTCGAATACGTCGCCATAATATCCCATCTCGCGAATAATTGTTTCAGGTTTTGCATGTCAAACGAACGTTGTGAAGAACCTCAAACTGCGGAAGTAATTGGAAAATAAGTATTATTAAGTCTTCCGGAAGCGTCAGAATGTTCCTGTCCTGACTGTCCATAGTAGTTATATTTCCGATTGCGGTGTCTGGAAAAAAGTAAAATGAAAGCTTTGTTTTACATGCAAAAACTCTTTAAATAATAGAAGATTTAGTATTTTATCGAGTCAATTGTATTCCGGAAAGACAACAAATAATTCATACATACCGTAAGCATATAATACATGTTGAACCAAATCAGTAAATTTTCAAATGTATATGAATGTTATCGGTATGTGTATATGCTTCACTCTGTTCGCATCAACAGGTTGTTGATACTGGCTGTATGCGACGGCTCGAATTGGAACGCCGTTGATACAGTTATCTTTAAATGAAATAACTTTATCAATAAGATAATATATCTACACCAGCCTAACCATTGTGTGATATTTTATCTTAAATATATATGAACTAAAACGTTCATGAAAAGGCTTGACATAAACTTTTATAATGTAAATGGTTGATATTGATAACTTGATACTGCGAGATAATTTTGTGTTATCATTATTGTACATTCTCGTTATCGTCATAGTACTGTAATGTCCTCGCGTGATCGACATCGAGCTGTCATGTTTTATCGTCATCATCATCTTACCGTCGTGCTATCATCATCGTTGTATCGCCTTTCTGAGCCCATCCGCATATTTTGTTCACCACAGCGGTAGCTGTACTCTGCATTGTTCCTTGCACGTGTGTTTGTCTGTATTTATCTGGGAACATTATTGCTTTATGACTTTCATATTTAATTTTGTGTGACCACAGATCGAATAATAGAAAAACAAATGAGCCTTCTTACATCTCTTAATAATATGGTAAAAATATTGTCGGTATGTCGACGGACTTTTAAAAATAAAGTATTAGTCTTACGTTTTATTTTCTTAAACACGCACTTTTTTCTTTCATTTTAAGTTGTGTAGCCTTTATTCCCCTGCATACAATACCATTCGTATTGTAAGTTTATATGTTATTATTTTAAATATATAATAGAGTTCCGTTAACAATTCTTTCGAATTGCTTGACATATTACTGTTATTGATTTAAAAGCGGTAGATACAATCCATGCATAACATTTTACAGACACAAACACATTAAATTTACGCAAACACATACACACATGATATGACAGGATAATAAGAGAACTTTGGACTTTTGACAAACATAAACATTCAACTAATCATAGAAAATCAAAATACCATTTTAACTCATTAAAAAACTGTATTAGATGTTTTAAGCAAGAAACACAATTTACAATAAGGCGATACTATTGGTCTACCAACAGATTGACAATTGCTCAGTTATGAAGTTCCATTTCTTTATTTTTTGTATAAGCGTAAATACCCATGCTAAGCAGGGCCTATTCTCCACCTCTGTTATTGAGAGTAAGAACCCCTTTATCTTTTTAGAAATATATATATTGTTTTATTTCTGGGATAGGAATATTAATAATCAAGCATGTTAATGTTTGTGCTCCAAAATAAACTTGTTTGTTAAGAAATTTTAGTATTGTTATCACATTATTAGACACTGCATGTTAAGATTTCTATTTTGAAAATTTGCATTAAACTTGTATTATATAGTTTTATGGGTCAAAATGATCTCACTTTACGTATTTATTATACATGTATTATAAACTACCGTTTACTCCGATATAATTGAATGTAATCAAACTACATGAATGGAGTTTACACATCTATATCTAGCTTAAACACACGATATATTACTACACATACGATTTCCATGGGTGGAACAGGATGTTTCCATCGTAGGCAAAGGTATACATGTACATTGACCCATTGTAAGTAAGGTCCGAGGGAGTTGTAGCTGTAAGCGTGTCACACGATTATTATGTGGCTGTCAGTGTACATGGGAAGGATAAAATATAGTAATGTGACGGCATTAAGTTATTAAAGCATCAATCGCTGTTAATATTATAACATTTTGATAAATATGTTTTGCATAGAATATTATAAGGTTTGCTTAAAACACCGTTCATGCTTTCACATTTTAATAAGTTTTTTATAAATAAATTAGTACAATATTCCTGAACAACGTAATCAACATCAGAATTATTAGCGGTTGATTATTTCAACATATTTTTATTTTTAAATTTAAGATAAATATCGGTTGCACGCTAATACATAGGGGCAATAAATATGGCCAATACTTTTATGTATGAAATCAATCAAAAACATAAAAGTCAATTACATAAAGGGTGAATACATAAACTTGTGTATGGTCGATAAAACAAATAGACATGTGTGTTATGGGGGGGGGGGGNCTACACGGTAATTAATAGCTGATTGTGTCTAACTGTAAATTTTCATAAATTTTGGCTTTCGGCGAAGTGACGATCGCTTTGAACCTTTGTACTCTGGCTAGAGTGGGCGTTCTGGTTTTCAGAGTTAAAAAGACCATCGTCACGTATGAGAACATTGCTGTCAACAGTATTGTAACTGTGGTTTAGTTATTATAGCGTTTCAATTGATAAAATATGCGTATTGTTTCTAATCGCAATATAAATTTCATACATTTTGAGGCGTTCTGGAGATTCCAAGTCGGACTTCAAGCGCCCCAAGACCGCGGTGCTAAAAGTAGTATTTTTTTAACTGTATTTATAATAATTAAAATTGATGTTTTTTTTCTGAGATCACCAAACACTCAAGAGGACGAGAGACGAGGAGGAACATGAGGACTATGTGGCAGGCAACGAGTATGTACTCTATGTGGGTCTCGTTCTGGGAAAACTGGGCTTAATACATGTTCGTATAATGTCGTCACATATTAGCCTGTGAAGTCCGCACAGGCTAATCAGGGACAGCACTGTCCGCTTGAATGGAATTTGTTCGTTTAAAGGAAGTCTCTAATGAAAGGAACTCCAGTTTAAGCTGAAAGTGTCGTCCCTGATTAGCAAGTGCAGTTTGGACAGGCTATTCAGGGACGACACTTTTCGCGTTTAAAGATTGTTTTGTTACAAATAATTTTAATAAACGAAAATCCAGTTAAGGCGGAAAGTGTGTGTCGTCTCTGATAAGCCTGTGCTTATACGCACATGCTATAATCCCAGTTTTACCAGAATGAGGCTCATATTCACAGCGGTGTAGTTTGGTTTGTATCAAGTCAGATTCCTTTGGATTTTAATTTGTTTGCATAATCAATGTTGCTGGATAAATGTCAAGACCTTGAGCTGACAATAGACCCTGTTCCATAAAGAGGACATTTTGATTTTCGTTTGAAGGAACGAGACCTAAGCTGGTTGACTACACCTTGACGTTTGTTTAAGTTATCATCGAAGTTGTGCAATGCATTGAGGTTAATCATTATCTGATGTATCAATAGATTGGTATTGTAATTTAAGTGATATTTCCAGAGCTCCAACAGTCGCCCTGTCACTGTGATATCATTTGTTTGTAAAGTTTGTGCAAAGTTTTAAACAAGGAGTTGGCGATTGATTCATTATACCACAACCCTATATGTTTAATATACATTTAAGCTGTCTGAACAACACAACGTGTGTTGTCTTATTTGTAATGCTTTATTTAGAAAAATATATTGTACAGTATGTAGAAATATTATTTCAGTTTTGATCTACATGTGTATGTACTGCACTTGTTGACTTATTTATTATGCTTAAGTAAAATAATATAAATTTGTATAAGGTACAAATAATCTTCCCGTACAAAGGGCATGTCCTAAATAAATAATACATGATGTCTGAACCACAATTGCAATCTAAGTTATTAGGGTTGTGTTAGATAAGATATTTATTTATAAGTGAGCTACATTTGAGATTAAACGCATGGACTTGATGAACATTGTACCTAACGTTCCATGAACCATTGTATGGAGATAATTGTATATAAGTGCTTAACAACGTATTGAGTAAATAAACACCTTCCTTTTCTTACTCTATGGTTACGTTACCAATAGCCAAAATAGCCAATTGGTAGTAAATATCTAAATGGCTTCTAAAATCTGTAATCGGCTTCTAAAATCTCTAATTGGTCCTAACATTTCTTAAAGTATTTAACAATAAAGCATACTTGTGTTACTTTTTTGGGGAACTATCGATTCGTTCCCTGCAGGTATGACTACATGCTGGCTCGTGCATTATGGTTACTAACTGTGCATTAACAATACTCCAGAAGTCCCAAATACATAAATTAATTTGCCGACCGCCTTTCAAAAGTTCTTAGTATGATCTTGTAGCATTTTCAATAAACAAACTGAATTTCGGTTTTTAATATAATACTTTTGGGTATTTGTTTGGCCAGGTCTCGACTGGTTGTCAAACACACATGGATCTCAACGAAAGGGAGACTCGTGCTCAGGTGAGCTATAGACTCATAATTGACATGGACTAATGTATATTGAGCAGTTTGTATTGTCGTCAGCTCAAATTTGCAGACTATTTTAATATTAAGAGAATTATTTGTCATAACACACTGGTAATTCAAACACGATGCTGAATATTTAAATGTTAAATATAAACGTCTCTCATAACAAACTGCTAATTCTGAATAATGCTGAATATGTAAATTGGAAGATTTACTTCTGTCAACACAGACTGTTAATTTAAATATTTAAAATATTTAAATGTTAATATAAACTTCATTCATAGCAATCTGGTAATTCAATTACAATGTATTAAAATGTTAAGATGCTTATGCCATAAAAAACTGGTAATTCAAACACTATGTTGAATATTTAATTGTTAAGATAATCTTCTTTCGTAACAGACTAGTAATTCAAAAACATCACCGAATATTTAAATGTTTAGATAAACTTCTGTCATAAAAAACTAGTAATTCAAACACGATGCTTACTTTTTTAATGTTAGGATAAACTTAAGTCTTAACAAACTTGTAATTCAAACACAATGCTGAATATTTCAATGTTAAAATAAACTTCTGTCATAGAAAACTGGTAATTCAAACACGATATTTTCAATACCCTATAGACAAAGCAACAAATAAACAATGTGAAAAGAAGTTTTGTAAACTTTTGTTTGCAGTCTCATTTCTTCATGAAAGTAACGAAAGTCTTTTTTGTTGATCAATAAATGACCAGTGTTTGAGAGTTTGACAATTAGAGACCATAACTATTTGGGATGTTATTTATTGGTCATTATTAGTTTGTCTTAACTTGCATGTAAGAGTCCCTATGTAATATGCCTTTCTATGTTGTTTAACAATATCATTTTGTTTTTCATTGAAGCAAATCTTACTTGTGCATTAAAAGAGAGAGTGTATTTTACAGTATGTTCGTATGACCATGCTAGAACCAGCCCAAGGGGAGGAGGAAGAGGAGAAGGAGGAGGAAGAGGAAGAAAAAATCATCAAGAACACTAACAATGGTTTGCATCCTGATCATGTAAACGTGCGTGTTATTTGTATAAGATGTTGTATGTTTTATAATCATAACATATTGTTTGTCGCAGGCCGACTTTACTCCTATACTTAAAGAACTATTATTAGAATACATGGCAGGCTTAAATCGTGCTCAATAGTCAAACGTCAAACTCAGTTTTGTTCATGCATGTGTTTCACTTGATAAATTAAAACATAACTGGTTTGTTCTTGAATCTGTTTAACCTGATTCTAGCGAGCATACGTATGTACTCATAAAAGCAGTACTTTTTTTATATTCATGCAATAAGGTCAGTGTCAGGTTACTATTGGCAAATGTAAGATGATGGTGTTGTGTGCTTATCATACAATGACATGTATTCATTTTCAGATGATGAGTTTCAAAGTCCAAAAAGCGACAATGGTCGCAGTTCACGTTCAATGTCGAGTTCTAGATCAAGGTATAGGTCCCGAAGCGGAAGTGGATCAATGTCACGATCTCGTTCCTGCAGCGGAAGTAGAAGCCCGATCCATATCTCGATCCAGAAGTAAGACTGGAAGTCGAAGTAGGTCACGCTCGGGTTCAAGGTCACCGTCTAGAAGTAGGTCAAGGTAAAAAGTGGAAGTCGTGGTACAGCAGGTCTCGACGCAGATCTAAAAGTGGTTCTCGAAAAGAAAGCAGAAGCAAAAGTAGAAGCAGAAGTGGTTCTAGGTCAAGGTCGCGGTCGAGATCGCGCAGTCGTAGTGGAAGCAGCAGCCGATCGACAAGCAGTTCAAGGTAACACAGCACGAGCCGCAGCGGAAGTGGAAGCGAGATTGAGGCGGACAGAGGAAAGAAGGGCGAGGAAGAAATCTTTGGTTCTGATAGTGACTCTGACAGTAATTGAGTTTACTCATTCTTTTCTATCTACGTTGTATATACTTATTCAAAGATTATGCTTGATTCGTTTGCGTCGTCGTACAGGTACACACATTTCATGGTGATGAAATTGTTTGGACTTAAAGTTGTACTGCGTTTGATAAAAAATCGGTACTTTGTTAGATTGATTTATTTCATGCAGATATAAGTTAAGTGATTGAAATTCATGGTTTTTGTAAATCTGTTTTTCAATTTGAGGAATATGATTATAATAATGAACATATTCAATAATATTCCTCTTATTGAAAATATAACATCTTTGCAATTGTTTTCAGTCATTTATGCACACTTATAACTCATTGATAATCTTATATAAAATTGTTTGCGACAAATGAGTTCTATGTTATTTCTACAATTACGAATACCATTGTACATATGAGATATTTAAATGCAACTTAGTTGTCATCCCATCTGTCACGTACGCAGTTATATGACACCGGAGTCATTATTTATGATATTCAACATGATAATTATATCTCGGAGAAGACAACACTTAAATATATTCTACACATTATAATAGCCATTCAGATACACAGTGGATCAAAATATACATATCAATATACTAAAATAATACCAATACGTCGATGTGATGCAATTTCTGATGTTACGGATATTGACTTTACACCCGTGATCAACATTATGGTCCATTTAAATAATCCAAGTTATAACTGTTTCTCTTCCGATATTGCGAGAATCATTTGTTCGTGTTGACGTAAAGGAATAGATCCCGGCGCTTGAACATTAAGTAATTATCACCAATGTTATTCAGCAGAGATATATTAACCAATATATATGTTTCAATAACTAGGCAAACCAGACTTGTCCCAGTCTTTTAACCATTTCGCTTGGTTTCTGCGACTGAACCAGTCCCTGAGCAAGCGAATCGCACATACAAATCCCCAATCACATCCCCAAAAACAAGCATCTTTGTCTTCAATGTATTTCGGTTAGTTTGGGACATTTGCAAATCAGCTCGTGCATAGCTTCGTATGTGATTTTATTGAAACGGCTTAAAGTTAAACGTTCTAAATTGTTCTCGCAGTTAGCAACTGCCGCGAATGCAAGGACGGTCAAACCAATCGTGTATTCTGCACTGTCATTAAGGACTACTTCTGTGATGCTTGCACACTGCTGGACAAACTGAACGCAGCCGACGTTAGGTTGATACTTCGCAAGATAGGGTAACATTTTGAGATTTGGTCGAGACATTCATCAGAAAACTCGTAACAGTTGGCGAGACTCAAAGTCGTCAAGCAGTTCATTAATCGGAAGCTCTTTCTATCTAAAATAAGTTGGATTGTCCCAATGCCTTCTAGATGCAATGTCCTCAGTCGACTGCATCTTTCCAATGCCTTACCTATGCCTGCTGGCGTCACTAATTTGCAAAATGATATCTTGATCACATGGAGACTTTCTCCACTGGCAATGTTGCCTAATGTGTTGTCTGAAAGACTTTCACACCACAATATTTCAATCCACTGTAGTTCTGAACAGTTTTGAAAAACGTGCAAAATAGTCTCATCATCTATAACCACTTCAAGGAAATTCAGTTTTATTGTAGACAGGTGTTGGTTGTTGGAGGCCACATCTCTGATTCCTCTGTTGATTCCGTTTATATCTGGACCAAACAGAAGAATTTTTGCCTTGTCCTCATAACTCAGGTACTTTTCATAGAAATCATAGTTACAGATGATTAGAGTGTCCAGCTGCTGACACATTTCTGCAATGTTGTGTAGGCATGGCGACGTGAGGTTCGTTTGGCTTAAGTTAGATAGTTCAATATAACGAATACATTCACGAGCTGATACCAGAATGTATATTAATACATGGGGGAAGAACTCACAGTCCATATTATTCAAGACAACTTTCCGTATTCTCTTAGAGCAGGGTTTATCAGGAATCTCTTCGTCATCCGTTAGATATTTATAGTATTTTGTATATGATAAATCTAT
This sequence comes from Dreissena rostriformis, assembly GCA_007657795.1. Lineage (NCBI taxonomy): Eukaryota > Metazoa > Mollusca > Bivalvia > Myida > Dreissenidae > Dreissena > Dreissena rostriformis. The sequence goes on from VMBQ01002693.1 coordinate 71,109, forward strand.
GGATTCCAAAAACGGTAGCCCACTGAGCAATCCAAGCACAGTCTTATTTATAAGTTGACATCTGAGCAAACCAAGATGTGTAAGGTTCTTAAAATGCTCTCCAATATTTCTTGGATGTTTATAATTGCTTCTTTCTCCCATTATCCAGCCAGCAACCACGAGCTTTTTTAGATATGTAGGACAGAAAGTCATATCGAAGTAAAAACAACAATATTTCAAATGTAATACTTCCAACGCAGGGTACATCTTTATTATTGCTTTAAGCGAGTTTTCATACATTGATCGTTATCGAGCCTTCTGTGCTTTATTTATTTTTAAGCTTCTTAGCCTTTGAAAAAATAGTTGATTCTTCTGCACTTAATCTGTCTGGTAAATAACAATTTCTAATTCTTCTACTGAAAGTGATATATTGCAAAGAAATCCCATAAAATTCTCAATTCTAAAGGTGTCCCGAATGAAGTCTTGAGCTCGAATACGTCGCAATACTATTCCATCTCGCGAATAATGGTTCCATATTTTGCATGTCAGACGAACGTTGTGAAGAACCTCGAATTGGGGAAGTAATTGGAAAATAGGGATTACGGCGTCTTCCGGAAGCGTCAGAATATTAACGTCCTGACTGCCCATAGTTGCTATATTTCCGATTGCGGTGTCTGGAAAAAGTAAAATGAAATTATAAATATATAGACTATAAAGGCAAAACAGCATGCACCATTTTTATATTAACACGTCAAAAGTTATGAAGATGTTATCATATTGTATACTTAGAGCAAGATTATGAAGGAGACAAAGAAGTTGACCAAAGATTTTAAGTAAATAAATAAGGTTTTGGTATGCGACCATGTGCTATTGTATTATGGTAACATTCCTGAAATATAAAGCCATTATACATGTTGAACTTATTTTCCACGTATCTCTAGAAACAACCTTTTACTGTTATATGCACCTGTATCATATGAATATTCACACATTGACTATGTCTTGATATGTTTTTTTGTGTCACTGTATTTTTAAATATCATGACACAGGATGAAGTTATGAGTCAGAGATGAAGATGTACATCCACTTTATTGATATAAGGAATATGAGGAAACGTCATGTCCGCTGTGAACTTGACCTGTACATGAGCAACATGGTTGTATAACACGACACACTATATTGCCATGATGATTATGCGTGACAATATATTTTGAAATCTCAAATGCAATACAGAAAAAATATGAGCCCGACACAAACTGTCTAACACATACACTCGCACACAGACAAGCAGTCAGACATGGTTAATACTGTATGCATTTCCACAATAATCATGGCTGTGGCATAAAAACACCAATATTCAGTAAATGTAAAAATATACAAATAAAGAGATGTGTGAACAGTCAAAATACAGTAAAGAAATAATGAACAGGTCTATCAATTATCATTTTCAAAATGGGTACCACTCAGATCTAGTTAACAACGGGACAGATTAGCCTGTGCAGTCCGCACAGGCTAAACAGAGACAAAAGTTTCTTCCTAATCAGAACTTCCGTTTGGAAGAGACTTCTTTTAAAAACATTCTATAAAAGCGGAAAGTGTTGTTCCTAATTAGCCTGTGCGGACTTCACACGTTTATCTGGGAGGACACTTTACGCACATGCATTAAATCCTGTTTTCCCATAGCATGGCTCATTTCAATAATTATTTATTCTTCAAAACACTGAAACAGTCAGGAGTGGAAACACAATGATATTCAGGGACAATCTCCCTATAGAGCTACCACTGCTCCTCGACACTCACACTTCTGTCTCTTCAGTAGCACAAATATAAAGTCCAAGGGAAGAATAATTACGCCTATTGAGGAATATGATAAACCTCTACAATCGCTACATGAGCATATAAATGTGCATTATTTAGAGTCGCAAAGATGTTAATGAGGGAAAAAAAAACAATTCAACAAAACAAGAAAAACAGTTGTTAAAACTAAGTCAAAATCCTTAAATTGCATAACAGAATTATATAGAACACAAAATAAAGTTTTATTTGAAAAAAAATCAAATATAGTGAAAAATTATTGTTGTTGATTTCTAATTATACACAATAATACAAATTGTCATTTTCACACAGCTTGAAGAAATAATATTTTATTACCTATGCTAAAACCCAGCTGGAAATCTTTGAAGTAATACAGATATTTAAAAAACAACAACAATTACGAACTTTTTAAAATGCATTTTAAAGTTGAAGTGGTCTTATTCAATGTAAACACATGCACTGCCTACACTAACATAACATTATACAGTTATCCGTTCTCATTTTATCTTTTCATCAACAAAACAAGTCAGTTTGTGAAACATAATACCAACAGCATCCTCTAATATACAGTTTATGAATAAAGAATTAGCTTACCCGATATAAGTAGACATATCCGGTTTCCTTAATGCATATATTACTTGAATTCCTATATTTTGTAGTACTGACCCTCTGATGGTAATATGTTAATATAATGACTTCAAAAGCATGTGCTGCACAAATATACGAACACTATTAGCCTCGGTCTGGGAAAACTGGGCTTAAAGCTAGTCCACTCAGGCTAATAAGGGAAGAGATCGAACCCTAGCGATCTGGAGGTCACGGGTTCGATCCCCACAGTGTAAGCGTTCTTTAGATCTCCCCCAAAGCCACCGAGTACTGGTTCTAGTACCAGGAAACGGACTCGAGAGCGTTTTAAATACGCCTTAGGCTTTTGATGCCATCTAGCTAAAATACATAGGTTTAAACTAATAAGGGAAGACCCTTTCCGCGTGTATTCTCTTCTATACAAAAAATCCAGTTTAGGCGAACAGTGTCGTCCCTGCTCAGCCTGTGCGGCCGCACATGCAGTAAACCCTGTTTCACAAGAGTGAGGCTCATATTTGAATATCATGATAACTTCAAAAGTATGTACCACGTAAATATACTAAGAACATGCAAATACTTGTGAGAAAAGTTAAAGGTTCCCAAGGAAGAAAACTTGCCTTCCTTTATAAGACTGTCTAAATAAAAATATATCAAAGTCATAATCCCTGTTATGTTTCATCATTCACTACACACTTTATTAAGATTGAATTAGCTTATTTTATAAACACAATCATAAGTGTTATTGTTAAAAACATAATAATATCTTAATAATCAAAGAAATTCACATGGTCAGGCAGTGGATTAGAATGATGTTAGTCTTTAAATGAGCATCGTTTTGGGAAAATGGGGCTTAATGCATGCGCGTTACTTGTCGTTACAGATCAGCCTGTTCAGTCTGCACAAGCTAATCAGGGACGACAATTTCCGCCTAAACTGTACTTTGCTTAGAACAGACTTCCTTAAAAAAATAATACTATAAAAACTATACTGCACAGGCTAATCAGGGACGAAACTTTCCGCCTAAACTGGATTTTTGCTAAGAATAGACTCTTTATAAAAAACACTATAAAAGCTAAGTGTCGTCTATGATAAGCCTGTGCGGACTGCACAATCTAATCTGGGAAAACACTTTATGCACATGCATTAAGCCCACACCGATACTAAAATATATCTCAAAACTGTGTGACCATTTAAAAAATATATACTTAAAACAATTCAGTGTTTTAAGTTGTAGTAACCTAATGCAGTCTTAGTTGCCCCTACAATAAGAAAAAATAAAATTCACTTTAATAAAATTGTCTGACATTTCCTTTAAACGGAATTTGGGCATTATTTTAAGAACTATCTAGAAATTGGCTCACATGGATCTGTCAAAGAAAGGAGTCAGTTTACAGAAACAGCTTCTACATGTACACAGGTCACTCAGAACTTACTCATGTCAGTTTTCCACAGTGTGTGTACTGAAAGTGATTGATGTAAATGACCAAACAATAGATCACATGATTTGTTAATCTTGAAACTTGGTGCAGCGTAGCCATTAGTAATCAATTAGATTGGAACAGTTAAACATGTGCTAGTTACTTCATTGTCACAGAAAATCTTGCTTTTAAATTTTGTAAACATAATATTGACTTTTTTATTTTATATGTACAGAAAATAAATTGGATAATGTTCATAAATAGTTTTTGTCCCAATACAGGCTAATCAGGGATTCCAGTATTCATTTACATGACTGTTTTTAATGACATCACCTTATTGACCCATTTTCAAAATACATGACCTAAGTGGCGTTTTGTTGGTGATATAATTGTAAAGAAAATAATTGGTTTATCAAATGAATGTTATCATTAAATACCACAAACAAACTTATCTTTATTTTACTAAATCCTTTAATGAATGAAGTGCTAGACTTCGTCAGTTTCCAGAGGACCATAAATCGCCTAAATTTATGTCATGCTCAGTTGTTGTTAAATATTAATAGAAGTTTAATTAGTTGATTGTATAGGCCTACATAACAATAAATACGACTGATCCTGAGTATAGTGTTAAGCAGATACATCTGTTTCATACGGAAAACCGTTCGTGCCATCGTGGTTACACGTTAACATCCAGAAGGCGACAATGCGATAGTGCGATCGTACGAAGGCGACAATGCGATAGTATGATGGCGAAAATGCGATAGTTAGATGGCGACAATGCGACAACGCGATAGTACGATGGCGACCATGCGATAGTCGCATTCGTACTATCGCACTGTCGCCATCGTATTGTCGCACTGTCGCATTGTCGTCATCGTACTGTCGCATTGTCGCCATCGTACTATCGCATTGTCGCCATCGTACTATCGCACTATCGCATTGTCGCAATGCGATAATACGATGACGACAGCACGATAACGCGATAGTACGATGACGACAGTAGCACTGTCGCCATCGAATTATCGCACACTCGCATTGTCGTCATCGTACTGTCGCATTGTCGCCATCGTACTATCGCATTGTCGCCATCGTACTATCGCATTGTCGCCATCGTACTATCGCATTGTCGCCATCGTACTATCGCACTATCGCATTGTCGCCCTCTGGATTTTAATGTGTAACCACGATGGCCCTAACGNAATGCAAAGGTGAATGGATGAAGCCATGTTCAAGGAACTATCGCCTTCATTGTGATAAATAAATACCAATTCAGACCCAATAACTTCCTTTCTCTTTTATACAATTCGGTGACCAAACCTGAACATATAAACAAGAAACATAAACTAAATATTACTATTCCTCATACTAAGTTAAATTGTTATTAGTATCGCATTGTCATATTATGGCTGATATTTGAAATCATAATTAACTTCATTCAAAGTCACTATGATAAGCAATAAAAGATCACGTTCTATAATTCGATAAGTTCAGAAAGAGCTATATGGTTTCTTCGTTCAAATATAACATGTATAATTTCAAACAGCATTCTGTTCAAAACAGTATAATACTGTCTATGCACGCTGTATACAAGTGTGTCAACAAAACAGCATGCAGGCTTTATACAATCGTAAGGCTGGGCAATGCATATGCATACTTTGAGGGCCAGTATGGAAAACACAATTAGCCACACGTTAAAAATGTGTTTTCCTCATGGTGGTCATTTGTGGAATTATTTTAAAATTGAATGATGAATTACAAAGTTACAGTCCGAACAAGCTGTGTCATGTCCATATTTGACCTTTGACCTCTAAGTGTGACTGTGACCTTTGATGAAGGGAGACGGGTGGTAGCTTGTTTAAAAAATGCATGATGAATGACAAAGTTATAATCCGGAAAAGCTCAGACGTCATATTCGATTGATTGCACAAAAATGCACTCAATCATTGTAATTGCTCTATCATGCTTTCTGTAAGTGGACTTGACAACGCATGTATTGTATCACAAGTATGTTGACAAAGAGGTCCAGATACCCCAATCAGAGTCTAGAGGCCTTCGTTTGTAAGTGAAATTAATATAAGACTAATGAAACTATATGAACGTTATAATAAATTATGTTTACCATCTTCTTATCTTTTATGTATAGAATGGGACCAATTGCCTATACAATACGATACACAAATAATGTATAAATCGTGAACTTAAACATGACAGTTTATTGAAACACATAGTCCGTTTCTTCAAGCCATGTTTACGGACACGAATATCACACTGTCGGATACGGAATTCTGAGGTGGTCTTCTGAATTTGATACCAAACATATAGTCACATGATCTATGGGGCTACATGTATACTGAAATAATCTATTTGCAGGAACTGGAGACCAGGTGTTCATTTCAACCATCAATCGGTCTCATGCGCTGTGACCCGGATCGCCTGAGATAACACTGGGGCCCGGGTCGCCAAACCTTACCAAAGGTTGGGTCGAGGTGAGTTGAAAACCATCAGAAAGCTGTATTAATTTTAATAATGCACTTAAGAATGATCAATAAAGTATGAATTGACAATAATTTGGATGTCTAAAAAATATAATTTAAATTGCATACCACCTTAGAAAAGTTCTAAGTTTTAATATTTTCTATCATTTTCCATGGAAAAACTTATCTTAAGGTATTTAAATTGTTTAAGGAAATATTGAAAATAAACCTATTACCCAAAACAAGAACATTGAAATATGTGGCACTTTTGTTGATTGGTATGTTATTATTGCAATGGTGCGACTGAGCAAGCGTAGGAAAAAAGCAGGCATTTCGGTAGCCAGGTCTCAACTGGTGGTCAAACACAGGGGTCTCAACGAAAGGGAGACTCGTGTTCAGGTCAGCTATAGACTCATAATTGACATGGGGTAATGTATACTGAGAAGTGTGTATTTTCATACGATTAAATTGGCTGGATATTTATATGTTTGGATCAAACTTCTGTCAAAACAACCTGGTAATTCAAACATGATGCTGAATAAACTTAGTTCCTAACGAACTGGTTATTCGAACACGATGCTGAATATTTAAATGTAAAGATAAACGTATGTAATAACAAACTTGTAATTCGATCACGATATTGGATATTTAAATGTTAATTAAAAACTATATCATACAAAACTGGTAATTAGAATAAGATGTTGAATATTTCAATGTTAAGATAGACTTCTGTCATTTCAAACTAGAAATACGAACACGATGTTTAATATTTAAATATTAAAATAAAATTCTGTCATAACAAACTGGTAATTCAATCAGGATTTTGAATATTTAAATGTTAAGATTAACTTCTGTCATAAAAATCTGGAAATTCAAACACGATGCTCTATATTTAAATGTTAGGATAAACTTTCGTTATACTAACTTAGTAATTCGGATATAACAAACTAGTAATTCAAACGTGTGTATTGTTTACATAAGATTTCGTATGTGTTATGAACGTATACTATTATGTCTAGCTTGCCAACATTACCCCGATACGTGGGTACTCTACAAGAACACATGGCAGGCTAAAATTGTGCCCGATAGTCGATAGTCAAACTCAGTTTTGTGCATGCCATTGATTCACGGGATAAATGAAAACATAGCTGGTTTGTTCTTGAATCTATTTAACCTGATTATATTGTGCATATTAATGTACTCATAAAAACAGTTCTGTAATACATTCACGCATAAAGATCAGTGTATTTATTGAAAACATATACAAGAGTGTGTAATGTGTTTATCACGCTATGACATGTATTCATTTTCAGATGATGAGTTTCAAAGTCCAAAATAGCGAGGATGATCGCAGATCACGGACACGTTCAAGGTCGAGTTCTAGATCAAAGTTTAGGTCCCGAAGCAGAAGTGGGTCAAGGTCACAATCTCGTTCCCGTAGCGGAAGTAAAAGCCCGAGCCGATCAAAATATCGATCCAGTAGTAAAAGTGGAAGAAGAAGTAGGTCAAGTTCAAGAAGTGGAAGTCGTAGTCCAAGCAGGTCTGAAAGAAGATCTAAAAAAGTGGTTCTCGAAGTACTAGCAGAAGCTAAAGTAGAAGCAGAAGTGGTTCTAGGTCAACGTCACTGTCGATATCGCGAAATCGTAGCGGAAGCCGCAGCCGATCTGCAGGTCAAGGTCACGCAGCGTATGTTTCAGCAGAAGTGGCAGCAAAATTTAGGCGGACAGATGAAAGAAGGATGAGGGGGAATCTTTGGTTCTCATAGTGACTCTGGCATCCATTGCGTTGTTTCATTCTCTGGTACCTACGTTGTGTATACCAATTCAACGATTATGCTCTATTCGTGATGATGATATTGTTTGGACTTAAATTCATATTTCGTTTGATAAAAACTCGGCACTTGGTTTGATATATTTATTGATTTCATGTACAGTTAAGTTAGGCAATTAAACTTATGTTTTCTTGACGGAACGGTATTGATTATGTTCCATATGTCAGTTAAACATTCTATAGGTGTCGTCATAGTCATTTTGGTACGAAGTGGAGTAATGCATGAATATCATTATAGTTAACTAATACTAATACGTCGACGTTATGCAATTTCCAAACTTAAATGATACATTTTAAGTAAATGATCTACGTTATGTACGTATTTCTTTCGATATAAAGAGAATCATTTTTATGTTGACGTAGTGGAATACACCAGTAGATCGAACATCGAATAAGTATCACCAATGTTATTCTGGAAGACCAGCCTTGTCCCAGTCCGTGAACAATTTCGCTTTGTTTCTGCGACTTCTGCGACTTAAATGGTCCCTATGCAATCGAATTGCAGATACACGTGCCCATACATACTCATCTTCTTGATCAAGTGGTAGTCTTTCTAATTTCCGTTTAAGCTTATCCGTGAATTTCTGTGTTTCGGCCGGTGTCATATGAAGTTTTGATGCCGCTATTACGACATCGAAATTCCATATTTTGCCTGTGTTGTCGAACAAAATTTCGGTGAGTTTAGGACACTTACAAATCAGCTCGTGTACAGCTTCGCACGTGATTTTAGTGAAAGGGCCTATAGTTAAACGTTCTAAATTGTTCTTGCAGTTAGCGACTGCGGCGAATGCATGTCCGGACAAACCGATCCTGTGTTTTGAATTGTCTTTCAAAAGTATGTCTGTGATGCTTGGACATTGCTGAACAAACTGAACGAAGCCAACGTCCGTAATTCTGTGACAGCATGTAAGGTTGATGCTACGCAAGGGCAACATTTTGCGATTTGGTCGAGACATTCATCAGAAAGCTCGAAACAGTGGGCGAGACTCAAAGTCGTCAAGCAGTTCATTAATAAAACGCTCTTCCTTTCTAAAATAAGTTGGATTGTCTCAATACCTTCAACATGCAATGTCTTCAATCGACTGCATCTTTCCAATACCTTGCCAATGCCTGTTGGCGTCACCAATTGGCAGTTTGATATCTTCAGAACATGGAGCCTTTCTTTGTTGGCAATGTTGTCTAATGTGTTGTCCGAAAGACTTTCGCATCCTAATATTTCAATCCACTGTAGTTTCGAACAATTTTGGAAAACGTGCAAAACAGTCTCATCTTCAATTATCGCTTCAAAGAAATTCATCTTAATTGTAGACAAGTGTTGGTTGTTTGAGGCGACATGTCTTATTGCTCTGTTGATTTCGTGTTTATCCGGATCATACGAGGCCAAATCTGTGTGGCCGTGTTCTAAGTTATTACATTCACCGATGGCTAGAGTGTCCAGCTGCCTACACATTTCTGCAATGTTATGTAGGCATGGCAACGTGAGGCTCTTCTGTGTGTCGTTTGAAATGTCAATATAACGAATACGTTCATTAGCTGATTTCACAATGTACATAAATACATGCGGAAAGAACATATATGACGTTAGCTTCATGTTAACTGTGTGTATTCTATTTGAGCATCGCGGTTTATCGGGGATCTTTTCGTCATCCTCAAGTTCAGGTTCACTGTTTGATGTATATGATAAATCTATTGATTCCAAACACGGTAGCCAACTGAGCAATGCAAGAACGGTCTGATTGTAAAGATTACAATAACACAAACCAAGATGTGTAACGTTCTTAAAATGCTCTCCAACATTTCTTGGTGGTTTATAATTGCTTCTTCCTACCATAAACCAGCGACCAAGAACGAGCTTTTTCAGATCTTTAGGACAGCTTATCATATCGAAGTCAGTAGAAAAATATGTCAAATGTAATTCTTCCAACGCTGGGTACATCCTTGTTATCGCTTTTAGCGAGTAATCTGACAACTGATCGATAGGTCCTGATAACTGTGCTTCTGATCGATATTGTGCATAAAGCTTCAAGCTCCTTAGCCTTGGAAAAAAGAATTGCGTCTTCTGCAAGTTGTATATCTGTGTAACGTCAATTTCTAATTCTTCTACTGAATGGGATATATCGCAGAGAAATCTCATGAAATTCCCAATCCTGAAAAAGGCTCGAATGAAGTCTTGAGCTCGAATACGTCGCCATAATATTCCATCTCGCGAATAATGGTTCCAGGTTTTGCATGTCAGACGAATATTGTGAAGAACCTCGAACTGAGGAAGTAATTGGAAAATAGGTATTATGACTTCTTCCGGAAGCGTTAGAATAGCAACGTCCTGCCTTTCCATAGTTGTTCTATTTTCGATTGAGTTGTCTAAAAAAGTAAAATGCAAGCATTGTGTTATATGTACAACACCTTAATTTATACTTGATTTTGTATTTTAATAAGTCAATTGTACTTGGAAACAATACTTAATAAGTCATACATACCTCAAACACATGAAACCTGTTGCACTGAATCATTCAAACTGTAGATCTATATGAATGTTATCTGTTTATGTATATGCTCGCGTGTACATGGTTTAGATAATGGCTGTATGGAACAGGTCGAGTAGGGATACCATAAAGTTATCTTAAAATGTGATAAATGATAAATACTATAACATATCTACACCTTGATAACCAGTGTGTAGTATATTATCTTAAACTATAACATTAATTATTGGCTTAACATAAACGTCTATAATCTAAATGGTTGATATTATTTCACTATTGAAATGACGGCTTACTATATATTATTGCTAGTTTGAAAATAAAAGTGTTGTTATGGGAACATCTGTAGAATCTTTTACCAACCAGTTTCTAACTACAGCACTGTTTTTAAGAAGTGCTTGCATAAGGAGTCAGACCATCGCGCACAGAACAAAATGTACGAACTCCCGTGTGTGCTAAAATTTATGCATGGATTGTTTTAATAGTCAATACCCGACATTGCGATGAAGCAAAATCACGATCTTACACTGTCGATGACGTGATAGTACATTGATAAGATACGATAATACACTTTCTAAGACACGATTCTACGATTTATTTTGTTCAGACCTTTTATCCCCTCTCCCCACACTTTGCGGCAAGTCGGTGGCCATGTTTAACAAAATCGCGTGTTATACAATCATTTAACATGTTCATCGCTTGATAATTTTATCAGTTTCAAATAATGAAAAATGATAACGAAAATGAAATTTAAACGTGTGTCTACTTGATTATTATTTTTTGCTCAATGTTGTACATTGTTCTTTAACTTTTTGAATCTTGTACAAAAAGGTTTAAACATTTTTATTTCGTCAATCTGCTTTTTGAAGAAATATTCAAAAGATCCCTTATTTGGAACTCTACTTATTCCTTGGTTCAATCAGTTTTTTACTGTTAAATTTTGAGTAAAATGGATATTCGCATATTGACACAAGATTTGAGGTCACTAAAATTTTAAAGAAACAAACTGCAGGTTGAGGTCATATTTATGTGTAAAACATTAAATGAACAATGAAATACTTGTATATATACGGATACATATCAAAATCAATTCAAAATAATTGGAAAATTAAATGCTTGCAGTGGTTTATTTATTTGTTACTATTAAGGATAAATGCCTTTTTTGTTCACTTTTATTCCGACTGCTGGTATAAGGATATTACATTTTTGTGGAAGACTGAAGGTGTATAATACCCCCATGATTATTCAAATAGTAAAGACTTGGTTGTTAAAAGTATTTAATATTTAAAATCAGTTGCATGAGCTGTATTATTATTTCGGGGCATGTCAATAATTGAAAACGAACGTATCGAACCAGATCGCATTTTCACATCGAAACATGTATATGAAATGGTAATTATCTGCAGGTAAGGATATGAGCAAGAATGTCGGTCTTACACAAATGGCATAACAATTTTGATTACGTTCAGATATATAACATTACCTTTAAAATAAATATGAAAACATATATTTTCACATAATATAACACACGGAGCATGTGACGCATACTGTTTTTCCCAGGTGGTGACATGAATAAGATACGAACCATACACAGATTGCAAAACTGAACACCCAGATGTCCAATATGATGGACCCCAGGGTGCTGCACCAGATAGGTGAGTAGGGCTTGCCATGAACACTTCCGAGTCCGGTCGGATAGTTGCCCTTAATTAGTTAGTTATCCAAACCAATTAAGAATCATAATGACATGTTTGAAAGCACGCAAGCTTTTGCTCTTGACCATTTCAATCCATCTTAAAATTGCATATGAAATGACACAGTTTCAGTCCAGACAAGCCATATATGCACAAATTAAACCTTTAACCTTTACACGTGACATTGTTCTTTAATGCATAGGGAGACAGGTATTTAACAGGACTCATCTTATAATGCTGAACTTTTGTGGTGAGTTATTTTAAAATTGCATGATGGATTACAAAGATATAGTCCAGATAAAGTCAGTCGTCACTGCTGAGGGCTAGCACCCAGATACACTCGACCAGTGTGACTGCTCTATCTAGTATTATGTAAATGAACATGACAAAATAAGTATCTTATCACAAATGTGTTTGTAAGAGGGTCTAAACCACTTCTATATCAACGAGAGTATAAAGTCCTTTGTTCATAAGTGACATAAGTATAGGACAGATGAAAATCTAGAAACATTATCTGGAGATACTCTGTTTACCATATTACGTTCTTTTTTAACGCTAGTGACCAATTTCCTACGAAATACTATTCAGTATTATACAATAATATACGATACCTGACAAAACTATAAAATATAAGACAATACAAACAACACAACCCTAAACAAAAAAATCTTGAGTTTTATTAGCAATACATTTTAAAGGAAAATATTGCATGACTGTGGTGTTCCGGTGGATTTTATTGCATGAGTTAATTGTGCGGTGTTTAATTTCATGAGCCCACAGGGCGAGTGGAATACAATTTCATTCAATATAAGAGTGCGATACAAACCATCAGAACAATACACTCATGAAATATTATTTTGTGTTATAGACATTCTTTTGATGAAAAACAACACTTAAAGTAACCAGTGCAACAAATAATGTAAAGAGTGTGAACATAAACATGGCAGTATGTAACACTACACAAATATGTTTTTGCTTTAAAGACATCATTATGGTGTGTACATGTAGCTATTGAGATTTAACTTAAATTTGTTGTATTTTTCACTCTTTTTGTGGGGGGGGGGCGCCAAAAGATAAACCCAGGTTGAGTCGCGGTAATTAGAAATCACCAGAAGGCTTAAATAATTTAAATTATGAACTTGAGAAAGGTTTATAGCTTTGCATGTACACTAATCAAGAGGTCCGAAATGCATCTTAATTACATTTGCAGACCGCCTTACACACGTTCGTAGTTGTATCTTTTACCATTTTTAATGGAATAAATTGAAGACATTGAAAATAATGTTATTACCTCGATACTTCTGAACTCTATTACAATCCATGTCAGGCATAAATTGTGTCCGATAGCCGATAGTATAACTAAGTTTTATTTATGCACGTGTTTTACGGGATAAATTAAAACAGAATTTATTTTTCTGGTATCTATTTAGCCTGTTTATAGTATGCATAATATATATTAATGTACTCATATTATTAGTTCGTTTATATATTCATGCATTGAGGTCAGTGTAAAGTTACTATTGGCAAGTTATACATGATTGTGAACTGTGCTTATCATACTATGGCACGTGTTCATTTTCAAAATGACTTTCAAAGTCAAACAATTTCAAGGTCACGATCTCGTTCTCGCGCGGAAGTATATGCCTAAGCAAATCCAGAAGTAAGACTGGAAGTAGAAGAAGTTCACGCTCGGGTTCAGAATCACCGTTTAGAAATTGGTCATGGTCAAGAAGTGGAAGTCGCAGTCTCAGCAGGTTTCGTAACAGATCCAAATGTTGTTCTAGAAGTGCGAGCAGAAGCAAATGTAGAAGCAGGAGTGGTTCTATGTCACGGTCACGGTCGAGATCGCTCAGACGTGGCGGAAGCCGCATCCGCTCCGCAAGAAGATCAAGGTCACCCAGCGCGAGTAATGGTGTCGCATTGGTGGTGGGGGTTGGGAGAGGTGGATGGGGTTGGGGCAATTGCGAGAACAGTATTTGAAATTTTGACAACTGTTGAAGCAATGTTACACGTGACGCCGGATATGTTTCTCAACGTTCCCACTTATCTGCTACCTACTATTTACGGGATTTTCATTTAGAACCATCATCTAGCTAGATATTTGGTTATTTTGTTTCTACGAGAATGGGTTTTGTACGTTAATTCTTAAATACACTGGTATATATGTTAAACGGATAATTTATAATAAACTATCCATCGGTAAGATCGATAATATATCGATTATATATGCTAATAGGGTAAGTGTACGTAATTAAACGTGTGTCTATTGATAATTGCGAGAATAATCTTTTGTGTTTGACAAAGTGAAATGAACCCGTTGCTAGAACATCGAGTAATTAGCGACAATGTAATTCAGCACAGGTCTTTTAATCAATGTATATGTTTCAATCCATGGGCCGACAAGCCTAGTCCCAGTCCGTGAACAGTGTCTCATTGCTTCTGCGACTTAAACAGTCCCTGTGCAAACGAATCGCATATACAAATAAAAACAAACAAACACCTTCTCGTTCAAGTTGAATCCTTTCTAATTCCCGTTGTAGCGTTTGCGTGAATTCAAGTATTTCTGCATGTGTCATGTCAAGTTTAGACGCCGATATTACGACATCAAATACCCATTCTCTCTCTGTGTTGCAGAACAAAATTTCGGTTAGTTTGGGACACTTGCAAATAAGCTTGTGTATAGCTTCGTATGTGATTTAACTGAAACGGCTTAACGTTAAACGTTCTAAATTGTTCTGGCAGTTAGCAACGGCGGAGAATGCATGGTGGGTCAAACCAATCTTGTATTCTGCATTGTCATTGAGCACTATTTCTGTGATGCTTGCGCACTGCTGGACATACTGAACGAAGCCGAAGTCCGTGATTCTTGAACAACATGTTAGGTTCATACTTCGCAAGATATGGCAATTGTTTGCGATTTGGTCGAGACATTCATCTTAAAGCTTAAAACAGTGGGCAAGACTCAAAGTCGTCAAGTAGTACATTATTCGAAAGTTCTGCCTATCTTAAATAAATTAGATTGTCCCAATACGTTCAACATGCAATGTCATGAGTTGACTGCATCTTTCTAATGCCTTGCTAATGCCTGCTGGCGTCACCAATGGGCATTTTGATATCTGTATCACTTGGAGCCCTTTTCCGCTGGCAATGTTGGCTAATGTGTTGTCCGAAAGACTTTAACATCCCAATATTTCAATCCACTGTAGTTTCGAACAGTTTTGAAGAACCACCGCCACCGCCACCGCCA
>VMBQ01002693.1:97934-107934 GCA_007657795.1 Dreissena rostriformis
CATATATATTTCTTGAATAAGTGTAAAAGCGCCCTATACATTTAAATTGATAGTCGTCTGCAAAATCAAAGTCATTACAAGGTTGACATTAACGTTCAATCCGTGTTATGTTATTCTGAGCATATCTGCCAGTTTCGATTTTCAGCGTGAGTGCAGACGCTTAGAAAGTAATTCTAAATATTATTCATATTCCAAAGAGGTTATATATTTTTTAATATATATACCTAATACAGAACTGTTATTCATTGTACCATATTATTATTGTTTATAATTGTCAAGTCTATACTTGAAATCAATAATTAAACTTGTTATTTGCACCACGTTTGGATTTTCCAATTCATAATCAAATTCAAAATTATTTAACCTGCTCTTTACATTCGAGACCCAATTTGTATAACCTTTATTACAATCGTTTAAAGTTTGTTTGTAAACAATTTGCATTATGACATTTTCATTGTTTAGAATTGTAAACCTGTAAACGTGCATTGGATATCTAGCTAATTCTACATAGACCGCAATATTGCAGGCATTTATTTTAAGTTTTACCTGTAGCAAACGTTTTAACACATCGATGTATTTACATGTAATCTACAAAAGTGTATTTCTTAAATCCGAGATAATGCGAATTCACATGCAAAGATGGGAAATTTAGACGTTACTAAGTTGTAATCCCATCTATGACACCGGAGTCAATATATATGTTAATCATGATTATTACGTATCCTTGCAGTCAACAGTTGCACACATTCTATACATTATTCTAGTCATTGCGATACGCAGTTGATCAAAACACGCAATCCCATATCAATATAATTAAATAATACTAATACATCGATGTGATGCTATTTCGGAAGTTGCGGATATTTCTTTTACACCCGTGATCAAATGAAATGATACAGTTAAAAGTTCCCTCCCGATATTGCGACAATCATGTCTCGTGTTGACGTAGTGGAATGAACCCGGAGCTTGAAAATTAGGTAATTATCACCAATGTTATTCAGCAGAGATCTATAAACCAAACATCATGTAAATACGTAGATCCATGGGCAGACCAGCCTTGTCCCAGTCCGTTAGCAATTTCTTTTTGTTTCTGCGACTCAAACAGTCCCTGTGCAAGCGAATCGCAGATTCACGTACACAGGAAAAATCTTTTTGTATAAGTTTTAGCTTTTCTTATTCCCGTCGTAGCCTTTCCGTGAATTCCGGTATTTCGGCCTGTGTCATGTCAAGTTTCGAATCCGTTATTACGACATTTAATTCCCATTCTCTGTCTGTGTCGCAGAACAAAATTTCAGTTAGTTTGGGGCATTTGCAAATCAGCTCTAGTATAGCTTCGTACGTGATTTTACTAAAACGGCTTAAAGTTAAACGTTCTAAATTGTTCTCGAAGTTAGCGACTGCGGCGAATGCATGGCCGGTCAAACCGATATGGTGTTCTTCATTGTCATTTAGGATTATTTCTGTGATGCTTGCACATTGCTGAACAAAATGAACGAAGCCGACGTCCGTGATTCTTGAACAACATGTTAGGTTTATACTTCGCAAGATAGGGCAATTCTTTGCGATTTGGTCGAGACATTCATTAGAAAGCTCGAAACAGTTGGCAAGACTCAAAGTAGTCAAGTAGTTCATTAATCGAAAGTTCTGCCTATCTAAAATAAATTCGATTGTCCCAATACGTTCTACATGCAATGTCCTCAGTCGACTGCATCTTTCCAATGCCTTGCTTATGCCTGCTGGCGTCACCAATTGGCATTTTGATATCTTCATCACTTGGAGCCCTTTTTCGCTGGCAATGTTGCCTAATGTGTTGTCCGAAAGACTGGTACATCCCAATATTTCAATCCATTGTAGTTTTGAACAGTTTTGAAACACGTGCAAAACAGTATCATTATCTATTGAACAAAATTCAGTTTTATTGTAGACAGGCGTTGATTGTTGGAGGCCACATCTCTGATTCCGCGGTTGATTTCGTTATTATCTTGACCAAACAAACAACAATCTTCCTCGTCAAAGAGCACACCATAGTCATCATAGTTACCAATGATTAGAGTGTCCAGATGCTTACACATTTCTGCAATGTTGTGAAGGCATGGCGATATGAGAAACACCTGGCTGTCGTTAGAAACGTCAATATAACGAATACTGTTACGAGCTGATAATAGAATGTATATCAATACTTGCGGAAAAAACACAGAGGCCATATTTTTCAAGACAACTTTCTGTATTCTCTTGGAGCAGGGCTTATCCGGGATCTCTTTGTCATCCGTAAGGTACTGATTGTAAAAATCATATTTTGTATATGTTAAATCTATGGCTTCCAAACACGGTAGCCCACTGAGCAATGCATACACAGTCTGATTAATAAGATTACCACCGCACAAACTAAGATATGTAAGGTTCTTAAAATGCTGTCCAACATTTCTCGGGGGGTTAACACGTGGATTAATATTTTCAACTACAAGCTCTTTTAGATCTTGAGGACAGCATGTCACATTGGACTGATCAAAGTAACATTTCAAATGTAATACTTCCAACGCTGGATAGATCCTGGTTATCGCTTTTAGCCATGTATCTTCCAATTCATATGGAGTTAGAATTCCGCGGGAGTGATATAACGTCAATCTCCTTAGCCTTGGAAAAACAAATTGCTTCTTTTGAAAACTGTCTATCGAGTTAATGTCAATTTCTAATACTTCTACCGAATGTGATATATCGCAGAGAAATCCTATAAAATTCTGAATTCTGAAGGTGGCTCGAACGAAGTCTTGAACTCGAATACGTCGCCATAATATCCCATCTAGCGAATAATTGTTCCAGGTTTTGCATGTCAAACGAACGTTGTGAAGAACCTCAAACTGCGGAAGATTTTGGAAAATAAGTATTATGACGTCTTCCGGAAGCGTCAGAATGTTCATGTTCTGACTGTTCATAGTAGTTATATTTTCGATTGCGGTATCTGGAAAAAGTAAAATGAAAGCTTTGTTTTACATGCAAAAACTCTTTAAATAATAATACATTTAGTATTTTATCAAGTCAACTGTATTTCGGAAAGACAACAAATAATTCATAAATACCGTAAGCATATAATACCTGTTGCACCGAATCAGTTAAACTGCAAATGTATATGAATGTTTTCGGTTTGGGTATATGCTTTACTCTGTTCGCATGTACAGGTTGATACTGGCTGTATGCGACGGCTCGAATTGGAACGCCGTTGATACAGTTATCTTAAAATGAAATAACGGTATCCATAAGATTATATATCTACACCAGCCTAACCATTGTGTGATATTTTATCTTAAATATATATGAACTAAAACATTCATGAATAGGCTTGACATAAACGTTTGTAATGTAAATTGTTGATATTGATAACTTGATAATGCGAGATAATTTTGTATGATCATAATCGTACATTCTTATTATCGTCATAGTACTGTCATGTTCTCGCGTGATCGACATCGAGCTGTCATGTTTTATCGTTATCATCATCTTACCGTCGTGTTATTATCATCGTAGTATCGCCTTCCTGAGCCCATCCGCATATTTTGTCCACCACAGCGGTAGCTGTACTCCGCAATGTTCCTTGCACGTGTGTTTGTCTGTATCTATCTGGGAACATTGCTTTATGACTTTCATATTTTTTTTGTGACCACAGATCAATCAATAGAAAACAAAAACAAACGTGCCCACTTACATCTCTAAATGATATGGTAAAATATTGTCGGTAGGTCGACGGACTTTTTAAAATAAAGAATGAGTCTTATTAATTAATAATGTGTTCAATGGCATACAAAATCTCTATGCAACACTACTTTTTTATATTTAAAACGTTTTTAATATAACATGATGTAATGTTGCAAAAGATCAAAAACTTAACCTTGAATACCATCAACATTTTAGGGTAGGCAGCAAGCAACTAGGGTCTGTCAGGTTAGTGGAAACACACACCAGATTTTTTTTCGTCCAATGGTCTCTTCTTTTTCTGTACCAATATTATACTAGCCGCGAATTAAAGCAGTATGTGAGGTTTTTCGTTTTAAAGCAACTGCATGAGAAAAGTGGGCCATTCGTGCATACATATAAGCATGACAACTGCGCTTATATTATTATAAAATGCAGAATCTGGGGATCTTATACACAGTGCCTCCGTTAATAGATGTCAAGGGGGTAAAGTACTGTAGAAGTAAGTCCATTGTACAAACTATGGAAGTCCATTTGGCGTCTGATAATCCGCATGTACGAATTTTAAGCATGGTCAATTAATTTGGTAAGTTCATAACGTGTGCTGTTTTTACCAATGAATACAGAAGAATCTCTGACTAAAATAATTTAACAGTTTGTACTCTATAGCCTTATAGCCTTTTTATACGGTGAAAGGGTTTCGAAAAGTGAAGAACCTTTCCAACTAAAAAATTTGAGGAAAAGGGGAAAATTGCATCTTTTCAAAGAATTGCTCATTCGGAAAGTGGCGTATGTAAGGCAATTGATGAAGAAAGAAAAAAAAGACCTGACTATTTCAGTATGTCCCGTCCATTAAAATAATTGTGAAGGGACATAAAGTTATTCAACTATCCATGAATGTTGGTCCTTTGGCCTTTCAAAAGATTTAACGCTTTTTAACACTTCCCTTGAATTGAAAAATCTTGAAACTAACTTGGCACAAAAGTTAACCTGTATAATGCATTTTTTCTTTGCTTAACAACCACATGGCTATCTTCAAGATAAATGTTATATGTTAAGGTCAAAAGTCTAAGTACGGTACACTGTGAAAAATAAGGTTACCCCACGTCCACGTGCATTTGTGTAATCCAAAATCAATTGGCTTGTAAACATTTATGTAAATCTCTACTATGAAATGTTCTGCATAACCAAAAAAACACATGTATCGATGCAATCGTTTATGTCATACATTTATGTTATACTTCTAATATATAGAAATAGAAAAAGGTAGATACGAGTTTGGAAATTGATGTGATTGTGAGACTTGTCACTATTGTGCCATGTGTTATAATTGCGGATGAAGCCTTGCTATTAAACGTTGGTAAAATATCACTTGTGATTCAGCTGCTTGATATTTGATGGCCACTTAAGTATAATAAAACCTCGTCCATTCATATTTATGTTATAGTAGTGCGGTGGATGAGAGCGGTGAGCAGTTTGTTGCCTACTTCCTGCCGTCTATGGAGACCATGGGCAAATGGAAGAGAGACGAGAAGGAGCCTGAGGACTAGGTGGCAGACGATGAGTATGTGCTCTATGTGGGTCTCGTTCTGGGAAAACTGGGCTTAATGCTAAGAAAATAAAGTCGTCCCATATTAGTCTGTGAAGTCCGTACATGCTAATAAGGGACGACACTTCCGCATTTATGGAAGTTTTTCGTTTAAAGGAAGTCTCCAATGAAAAGAAATCCTGTTTAGGCTGAAAATGTCGTCCCTGACTAGCATGTTCAGTCCGCACAGGCTATTTTTTGTTTAGAATAATTATTTACGAAAATCAAGTTTATATGGAAAGTGTCTGTCGTCCCTGATAAGCCAGTGCGGACTCTACAGGCTAATCTGGACACACTCTCCGCACATGCATTAAATCCAGTGTTACCAGAATGAGGCTCATATACACAGCTGTTTAGTTATGTTGTATTTAGCAAGATACATTTGGATTTAAATTTGTATGCATACTCAATGTTACTGTATAACGTTGAAGACCTTGAGCTGAAAATAGACCCTGCCCCATATGGGATTTGAGATTTTTGTTTTGAAGGTACGAGACCTTATCGGGTTGACTACACCTTGGCTCTGGGTTATTTTATCATCAAAGTTTGGCAATGCATTGAGGGTAATCCTTATCTGATGTATCAATAGATTGTTATTGTAATTTCAGTGATATTGCCAGAGCTCTAACGTTCAACATGTCACTGTGATATCATTTGTAAAGTTTGTGCAAAGTTTTAAACAAGGATTTTGCGATTGATTCATAATACCGCAATCCTATATTTTTTATATACATCTGAGATGTCTGAACAACACCACATGTGTTGTCTTATTTGTTATGCTTTATTAAGAAAGATAACTTGTACAGTATGTAGAAATATTATTTCAGTTTTGATCTACATGTGTCTGTACTTCACTTGTCTTATTTATTATGCTTAGGTAAACAATATAAATTTGTATAAGGTAAAACTAATCTTGCCGTATAAAGGGCATGTCGTAAATAAATAATACATGATGTCTGAATCAAACTTGTTATCTTAGTTATTAGGGTTGTGTTAGATAAGATATTTATTTATAAGTGAGATACATTTGAAATTAAAAGCATGTACTTGATAAACAAAGTACCTAACGTTCCATGTACCATTGTGTAGAGATAATTGTATATTAGGTGCTAAACTACGCATTGAGTAAATTAACACCTCTCTTTTCTTATTCTATGGTAACGTTATCAATAGCCAAAATAGTCAATTGCTAGTAAAATATCTTAATGGCTTCTAAAATCTATAATCGGCTTCTAAAATCTCTAATTGGTCCTTAAATTTCTGAAAGTATTTAAAAAAATTAAGCATAATTGTTTAACCTTCTGGGGGAAGTATCAATTATCGAACATTTAGCTACACATTTAGATTTATCAATACCAACCTTATTATTTAACAAACTCTAGAGTAACCAACAACACTTCACTAACTTGCAAACTACAACCCTATAATTTATTTGTCATAGTAGCTGACTACCGATTCGTTCCCTGCTGGTATGATACATGATGGCGCGTGAGTACAACTGGAACGTGAAGAACACGCTGACATGTGGCTATAAGGAGACTTACTTCATTGTGTTAAGGGAGGATGGCTCCTTCTACAATGAGCTTTAGTATGTTGACCATCAATCAAGCTCATATGCTCTGGGAGCCGAGTTTCAAAACATAAACCCTTTTTGATGAGTAAAAACATCATAAGAAAGCTGCACCAATTGTAATAATGACCTAAATTATGGTTACTAACTGTGCATTAAAAATACTCACGAAGTCACAAATATATCTTAATTTAATTTGCCGACCGCCTTTCAAAAGTTCTGAGTTTGATCTTGTAGCTAGGTCAATTAATAAATTGAATTTCTGTTTTTTTAGAAAAAAAATCTTTTAAGTATTTTTTGGCCAGGTCGCGACTGGTTGTCAAACACAGGGATCTCAACGTAAGGGATACTCGTGCTCAGGTGAGCTATAGACTCATAATTGACATGTATTAATGTATATTCAGCAGTTTGTATTGTCGTAAGATCAAATTTGCAGACTATTTTAATATTAAGAGAAACATTTGTCATAACAAACTTGTAATTTAAACACGATACAGAATATTTAAATGTAAAAGAGAAACGTCTGTCATAACAAACTGGTAATTCAAACATGACGCTGATTATTTTAACACTTCTGTCAACACAGACAATTAATTCAAGCACTCTGTGGAATATTAAAATGTTAAGATAAACTTATGCCATAAAAACACTTGAAATTAAAACACTATGTTGAATATTTACGTGTTAAGATAATCTTCTTTCATGATAAACTAGTAATTCAAACACAATGCTTAATTTTTCAATGTTAGGATAAACTTAATTCGTAACAAACTAGTAATTCAAACACAATGCTGAATATTTTAATGTTAAAATAAACTTCTGTCATAGCAAACTGGTAATTCAAACACGATACTTTCAATACCCTATAGAAAAACAACAAATGATTAATTTGAAAAGAAGTTTTGTTAACATTTGTTTGCAGTCCCATTTCTTAATGAAAGTAACGAAAGTATTTTTTGTTGATCAATAAATGACCAGTGTTTGAGGGTTTGACAATTAGAGACCACAACTATTTGGGATGTTATTTATTGGTCATAGTAATTGTGTATTAACTTGCATGTAAGAATCCCTATGTAATATGCCTTTCTATGTTGTTTAACAAAACCATTTGTTTTCTTTGAAGAAAATCGTACTTGTGTATTAAAAGAGTGTATTTTACAGGATGTTCGCATGACCATGCTGGAACCAGCCCAAGTGGAGGGGAAAGAAGAGGAAGAGGAAGAAGAATTCTTCAAGAACACTAACAATGGTTTGTATCCCGATCATGTAAACGTGTATGTTATTTGTATAAGATTTTGTATGTTTCATAATCATAACATATTGTTTGTCGCAGGCCGACTTTACTCCTATACTTGATAAACTATATTAGAATACATGGCAGGCTTAAATTGTGCTTAAAAGTCATACGTCAAACTCAGTTTTGTTCATGTTGTGTTTCACTGGATAAATTTAAACATAACTGGTTTATTCTTGATACTGTTTAACCTGATTCTTGCAAGCATACTAGTGTACTCATAATAGCAGTACTTTATTATATTCATGCAATAAGGTCAGTGTCAGGCTACTATTGGCAAATTCAAGATGACGGTGTTGTGTGCTTATCATACTATTACATTAATTCATTTTCAGATGAAGAGTTTCATAGTCCAAAAAAGCGAGGATGGTCGCAGGTCAAGGTCACTTTAAAGGTAGAGTTCAAGATCAAGGTCGAGGTTCCTAAGCGGAAGTGGGTCAAGGTCGCGATCTCGTTCCGAAGTGGAAATAGAAGCCCGAGCCGACCCAGATCTCGATCGAGAAGTAAGACTGGAAGTCGAAGTAGGTCACGCTCGGGTTACAAGAAGTAAGTCAAGGTCAAGAAGTGGAAGTCATTGTCCCAGCAGGTATCGAAACACATATCTAAACGTGGTTCTAGAAGTTCCAGCAGGAGCAAAAGAATAAACAGAAGTGGTTATAGGTCACCATCGCGTTCGAGATCGTCCAGTCGTAGCGGAAGCCGCAGTCGATCGGCAAGCAGGTGCAGGTTACGCAGCGCAAGCCGCAGCGGAAGTGGTAGCGAGAGTGAGGCGGACAGAGGAAAGAAGGATGAGGAAGAAATCTTTGGCTCTGAAAGTGACTTTGACAGTAATTGAGTGTACACAGTTCTGCTACATTGTATATACTTATGCAACGAATATGCTCGTACAGGTACAAACAGTTCAAGGTGATGACATTGTTCGGCCTTAAATTAATATTTCTTTAAATAGAAAAGCGCCACTGTGTTTGATTGATTGATTTTATTCAGAGTTATGTTAGACCATTGAAATTCAGTGTTTTTGTAAATCTGTTTCTTAATTTGAAATTCGACCCCTTCTTATAACTGACAAACAATGAAATCCTCATCCTCATCCACAAGTGCAATTCTGATGGTCGAGATTCTTTCGAGCTCGATTCTGAAATGAGACGCATATGTTGCTAGCCACTGTGGAATGTCAAACTTGTAAAACACTTTGATTGAATGGTTATTACACGCGTTCTTGATTTCAAAAAATATATATGTAGTAAGATGTTGCCATTACGCGTATCGGATAATTAAACGAGGCAATCGGATAATTAAACGAGGCAGTGTCGTTTCGTTGGTTGCTGTGTAATTGTGTTTGCATACGACATGTTTGCGCATCTTGTGCGATATCTTTGTACCAACTATGTTCCTGGAAACTGTAGACCTTATACAGGTATATTAACATAACATTGGATGCCTTATTAATAACACCAACACGATTTAAACAGCCTTTTTCACACATTTCTTTGATTATATGATAGAAGACGCAATTAAATATAAAAAACTTTAAATATATACAATGTGAAACTTAAGCCGCATCAGAGAAATAATATAATAGTATGTGATCCTATATTTAGGGCAAGGAACCAATCGACAAAAAATACAAATATACTAAGAAAGAAACAACTGGATCACGGACTTTTGATTGGTTAATTCAAAGTATACGGGATTTAAAACCGGTTTTAAGGAGTTCCAAACCTTACTATTGACCCAGAGCCATTCACGAAAAAGTTACAAGGTAATACACAATAACTTCCTAGCATAACTATTCAAATGTAATAACAATACAAGAAAATGCATTTCAATTTAATTTATTTGATTATACTTAATTATTTCA
>VMBQ01002693.1:109912-122147 GCA_007657795.1 Dreissena rostriformis
ATTTTGATTAGTTTTAAATAATAATAATAATAATAATAATAATAATAATAATAATAATAATAATAATAATAATAATAATAATAATAATAATAATAATAATAATAATAATTATGTATTAAGTAAGCCGTTCATATAACAGTGCAGGCTTTTACAACTGATCGACTTTTTTCTTGCCATATATTTAAATAATTTGCGCTATATGCGATAGGCGGCTAAACTGCGTATTGACTTAAAGTTCTATTTTTGTTTAACATAGACCACGAGTACTACGTGACGCGTATAGTTGTCAAAACTGTATGATAAATTATGATCATAAACATTCAATATTAATCCGAACCTTGTCCCGTAAATCCGAACATTCGTGGGCCATTGAGACAACGTGCTATCTGTCTAATAAACCTATCAACATTATTAAGGTGATAAATTTAAAGTGTCAATTTAACTCAGTTTGAATCCTCATTTCACTATATTTTGTGTATACCATTAATAAAGAACCCCTGATATGCCAAATTTGTTTACTTACTTAAACCGCATTGCTTAAAGAATCGAGATATAATTAAATACCACATGGAAACAATGGAATTTGAAGGCTCATTATTGGCAAGTGTAACACCTTTATCGATCATCAACATGTCAATAAAAAGCAATATATTTAATGAAAATCGAATTAATAACCGTTCGCCTACAATTCATATGTTTTACTTGGATCTGGGATGAATATACGAACTTGAATGTATATGGCAGAAATTAAATGATTCAACTCGAAACAATGGCAATTACATTTTCCAAGTTTTAACATATTGTTTATGAATAATTTATGTGTGTCTAACTTTAAGTAAGTGATACACATGTTACGTATTTACTTTTGTAAACGGAATTGTTCAATTAGTGTGTAACAGAATTTGCTGATTTTGAAGAAATAAAATATTCTTTAAGAAAAGGTAAAGTTAACAAAAAAGAAAAATACTCTGTAATTAAAATGTAATAGACGTATGCTGTAATGTGTTACGACGGTGCATGCATTGGAAGTTAACATATGTTTGGTCATAAAGAAACGGAAGATGTAATTGTTTGCTTAATACACATTTAAATACGAAGTGTAGTTTAATCGCAATGTTAAAAGCTCTAATGCTTCTTTGATCTGGAATATACCGTTTTCTTCTGCAAGTATCGTCTTGCAGTGTTAACGTCATGAACGTCAATTGTTTATGACCATTCTTTTGTTCGTTTAATACATATATGAATAATAAACCTTTATAAACATTTTTACAGTCGGTACGATTCAAATTTTTTATACAACACAGAGCATTACAAACAACACTTCACTTAATACAACGATGATCAAAGCTTGAGTCGTAACAATGGAACGGAGAAATAAGCAATATTCATCAAAGTCCTGAAAAAAACGCGCCATGTTTGCATGCAACCGCCACGCTTAAGGCTTTCATTTGTTGTTTGTAGCATCATCAAGAGGTCATGAACTAAATTTTTTTAAATTATTCCCCTGAAGTCAAAGTTTGCCTTTGCCCGTGGATCACCGGTTTTACAAAGACCTTTGCAAATTCTTCTTGTCTGAATTCGCAAAGCTCATGGATTTGATATTTGGAATGTGGTATTATTTATAGGTCTCCAAGGATTGTTCAAATCATGCCATCGAATTCAAAAATGGCCACGCCCCGGGGGTCACCAGTTTTACATAGAATTATATTGATGATATCTATAATCTACTTGCCGGAAACCGCAGAGCTCATTGCTTTATATTCGGCGGTATGTGGCATACTCTAAAAGCCTTGCATACAGTTAAATGCCCCTCGGATCAACAGAGACTTTTCCGATGAGGTTAACAGATTAACATTGACTTATATAAGGACAATCTTTAAACAAAAACGTATTTTTCAAAATGTACGAATGCTTTCATATTTAGAATGTAACATGACCTAGAGGCCCTCGACAGAGTAAATGCAGTAATGCTCTAGGGGATAAAAACGCCCAAATGGTCACATTTGTAATATTCATT
Organism: Dreissena rostriformis; assembly: GCA_007657795.1. Taxonomy (NCBI): domain Eukaryota; kingdom Metazoa; phylum Mollusca; class Bivalvia; order Myida; family Dreissenidae; genus Dreissena; species Dreissena rostriformis. The sequence continues at coordinate 111,930 of VMBQ01002693.1, forward strand.
TATAGCAGAATACATTTGAAAATCTTCTACGAAAAACAACACTATGAAGGCCATTTACAACGTTTGTTCTTGATTACAAATATCAAGAAATGTCAAGTCCCAGAGGTGTAAATATTGCAAGGCATCATCGTATAGTGATTCTTTAATAAGTACATTCAATGCATTACCGTGTTGTCAAACGTAGCCACAAACCAATGGTCTCGAGTATTGTTGCTCTGCGTACAGTTTCTCAAGTGAGCGTTCAAGGGATCTCGGAGTCCTTGTTTTTCCTATTGTACATTTGTCACTGATGATACGCTTCGTATAAACAGTAAAGTTAACCAGTTATGCCGTAACCCAATAATTAAACTTAATTATGAATATCAAATTCATTAAATGAATTAACAATTAACACTGATTATCAACATGTTTCCACAGTACGATTCTATGTTCTTAACACAGACACAGAATGTTCGAATACAATGAAAGACTAAACGGGATTTATGTTAATATTCATGGTGCTGGGACACATACAAGAAGCCGGTTTCACACGTTTGTTACGAATTACACATTTATAATTTAACACATTATATGGTGTTAGAAAATAGTGTTTGATATGCTTTTTTGTGTTAATCGGCTTTTACTAGATAAACACACACGGGTGGTAATTTTGCCATTGATGTTTCTATTCAAACTATTCTCTGCCTACATTGCATTGGTAAATTATTGATCGACCGATCTGATTTGAACCAACCAACCCTTGCATCGTTAAGTCCGCTGTTTGATAGCATAAACAAATACAGTTGAACGTTATCATCACATCAAGCTAGATATAAACCGAATCATAACCTGACAGACATAGTGAATGTTCATGCTCTCTAAGAATAATGGTTTAAATTAGTGTCTAATAAAGATTAAAATACAATTATTGTTCAATGAGGATTTGAATAACATCATATATCAGCAAGGTAAAACTGTTCATGCAATAAAGCATACCATCTTTACATGTCGAATTTACTTGATACATTCCTTATCAAGTCAAAATGTAGTGAACAATAAAATGTATCATTTTGGTACTATCTAACACTTGGTTTTGAAACACTGTGAATTAAAACGATATATTTACCTTTTTATACGTGTAGAATAATAAATAGTTTATAACATTATTATTGCATAAACTCTATCTATAATGCCCACTGGCGGGGTGCAAAAACATGGCAAAAGGAGGGCTTGAACGGGAGAAATAGTGAATTAACAAGGCGATTCACGTGCCGTTCAAGCCCTGTTATGTGTTTTTCACATCCATAAATTAAAAAAAAACATTGAAAACAATGTGTCTTGTTCATTCGATATCGACAAAATAATTCCTCATTTCTTACTTTGCGCGGCTGCATTTCAAATTTGCATTAATCCGCTGTTTAAACACATTTTAAATCGAAAACTGCCTATCCGAAGGTAAAGCCTCGTCATTTCTGATGATGACCGAGTGAGACAGGCATATGTAAAACACAACCTTGAACTGTATGACGTCATATGAAATAATCGAATTATTTTGTCGATGTCGAATGAACAAGACAAATTGTTTTCAATGTTATCTTAATTTATTTTGGATTGTGTGATTTGTTTATGCAATAATAGCGAAAATACACATTTCTTCGGACATGATCATCTGAGGGCGCTCTCAAAATCCGTTCCGGAACAGGAACGGATTTTGCGAGCCCCCGCAGATGATCATGCCCTCCGAAACGTGTATTATCCCTATAATGTTTAAGTTTTTATGCGATCAGCATGTCTACAATAAACAAAAAAAAATCACGATCCCATTAATATTTTTAAGAACGTATAAATGAAAGTGTTGAATCTTGACCAAGGTTTTAATATCGGTAACAAGTTATGAGTTAGTTAAAAGTTAGCATATCAGTAACGAAATGACTCGCATATGCTCTAACACATGCATGGTACCCAGGTAAGCAATACAGATACACTTATGGTGAAGATATTTGTTTAATTTCATTTACATGATCCATACACAAATTGTTAGCAGAACCACAACAAAAAACGACGTGAATTTGGGTCAATTATCCGAAGTGTATATTTATGAGGGTTATTTATCCTCACGCTTCGAAAAGCGTGGGGATATTGTGGTTATCTCCGCCGTCTGTCCGTCCGTCCTGGCCACTTTTTCATCCTACACTATTAGCACTAGAACCTTGAAACTTACACACATGGTAGCTATGAGCATATGTGCGACGGTGCACTGTTTGGAATTTTGATCTGACCCCTGGGTTAAAAGTTATGGGGGCGGGGCAGTTTTCCTTATATGGCTATAGTAAAACCTTGTTAACACTCTAGTTGAGGTTATTTTACATCAGCCTCTTCATTTCTACACCGATTTACTTCAAATTGATACTTAACATCTCTTATGACAATACGGTCAATCTCAACTATGCATGGCCTTATTACCAACCCTGGGGCGTCCCGCCCACATAGACCACGCCCACCCAAAATTTTGTTTTAACATAACTTCTTCATTCATTCTAGTGATGGCAAAATTATTCGAATTTTCGAATATTCGATTGAATGGCCAGTATTCGAATAACAGAATTGATATTGGCATATTCGCATTTTTTATGAAACGTAATTGCCCTTATAGTAAATGACCTGCGACCCGCTTACTAATTGGCACCCGAAATCATTTGGGATAAACGTGTTTGATGTGACGTTCTTCGTGTCAAACTGAGGCCCGTATCAGCGTTGGTGTACGGAAAAAACACCCTTCGGAAGAAACACCCTTCCCTAAAAACAGCATAGCGGAAGAAGCCCCCTTTCACATTTTGCATACGCGAAAGAAACACCCTCGATAGTTTTGAATAATGCGGAATAAACCCACTTTTATATCGGAATAAATCCCCTTCCATATTGTACTAACAGTTAAAATCACAGGTAATAAGCGTCTACGCTTGTATTTGTGGTTTGTTAATTCGATAGCGTTGGTTTTAATTAGTGTTTGTTGTTTTAGAAAAGGTGTCACACTCAACCCCAGATATTTTATTCATTTGATCTTATGTTAATATAAGTGGCTATAAAAAAAAGGTTTAGCAACCATTCCGAATTTCCTGACCAATTACGTACCACTTCGCAATGTCCTAAATCCTAACACTATTTACGCCCGGTTTATAATTCAGAAACACAATATTTCTGACTGGATATTCAACATTATGAAATGAGCACAATTGCTTATTTTCAATCACAAAAAACCTAACAAACTATGATATGAAACGATGCATGACGTAACTGTTGTAAAACTCCATCAGTCAGCTATAAAATATAAGTTTATGGGAATCTTACACACATCCTTTAAGCTTAATGGTGTACAAAAATTTCGTAAATGTGATTTTCTGTGAAACGATCTCAAAACGTCCCCAAGCAGAACTCAATACATGTGAATATGGAAAACATATTAACGCTAATCATCACTTCATATCTAGAGGCGAAATACAACATACTGTAAAATGAACTGAATGGTTGAATGGTTTCGTTAAATGAATACATGCAGTCAACACACGCAAACACTTTTTTATGACCCAAAGGACTGACTGGCTGGCTGGCTGGCTGGCTGGCTGACTGACTGACTGACTGACTGGTTGACTGACTGACTGTCTGACTGACTGACTGACTGACTGAATAACTGACTGACTGACTGACTGACTAACTGACTGAACATTTATTAACAAACAAATACTTTTTGTTTGTCAATTAGGTGCCAATTAAGGGCTTCAATTGACTGGCGAATAATAATTTAGTTTCTGTGATCACAGTTTTAAAAGACATTAAAATGTTTCTTTTTATAAACGTACATGATATCGTTATTTTATTATAAATTTCGTAAACGTGATTTTCTGCGATACGATCTCAAAACGTCCCCAAGCAGAACTCAATACATGTGAATATGGAAAACATATTAACGCTGATCATCACTTCATATCTAGAGGCGAAATACAACATACTGTAAAATGAACTGAATGGTTGAATGGTTTCGTTTAATGAATACATGCAGTCAACACACGCAAACACTTCTTTATGACCCAGAGGACTGACTGGCTGGCTGGCTGGCTGGCTGACTGACTGACTGGCTGACTGGCTGACTGACTGACTGTCTGACTGACTGACTGGCTGGCTGGCTGGCTGACTGTCTGACTGACTGACTGACTGTCTGACTGACTGACTGACTGACTTACTGACTGACTGACTGACTGACTGACTGACTGACTGACTGACTGACTGACTGACTGACTGACTGACTGACTGACTGACTGACTGACTGACTATCTGACTGACTGACTGACTATAATAATAATAATAATAAATAACAGATTCTTATTTTGTCTTGTTAAAATTATATCCCAAAATGAACATTTATTAACAAACACATACTTTGTTGTTTTGTGTGTGTGTTTTGTTTGTCAATAAGTGCCAGTTAAGGGCTTCAATTGACTGGCGAATAATAATTTAGTTTCTGTGATCACAGTTTTAAAAGACATTAAAATGTTTCTTTTTATAAACGTACATGATATCGTTATTTTAAAATTTCAAATAAAAATAAAATTCTATGACATTATGTTTTTCCTTATATTTGTTCTTGAATATTTGGTGTACTGTGCATGCCTTATTAATATGTTTCTTTATATACACGTACATGCTATCGTAACTTTAAAATTTAAAAATAAAATAACATTCTATGACACGATGTTTTCCTTCTATTTGTGCCCGATTACAGTATCGGTCATAGTATTAGCCGCCAGCGATACACTTATTCGATAGCAACAGCCTCGTATTCAGCAAACGGATATAACTTACAAAACAATGGAAGTAAGCACAGAACAAGTTTCACTCTTTTCTGATATATTTCGTCTAAATAGACTTTTTAAAAGTTTGTTTTTACAATTAAGCTACATTTTCTTTCTATTTCTCAACACAACAATTGTATATTCAATTTTCTGTGTCAATAAATATTTATTATCCCTACCGGATACGAAACTGAGTAATAGAAGTTAAATCAATCCAGCCGTTTTATGCGAATATTCGAATATTCGATTGAATGGATTTGCGAATATTCGAATACCGATATAGGTATTCGATGCCATCACTAATTTATTCACCAATTGACTTGAAATTAATACTGAACATCTCTTATGACAACACGGTCTATCGTGTCCATCCATGTCCACATTACCCACCCCAGGGCCCGCTCACATAGGCCACACCCACCCAATATTGCCTTTTCGTCCGTCCGTCCTGGACACTTTTTCCTCCTACACTATTAGCACTAGTTATTTTTTAGATTTGATCGAGAATGTTACCCGCCTCCAAGTTTCGCTGAATGGGTCAAGTTCCCCACGGGTACTACTTCACCGTACCTCCAATTTGTTGTCGTACCCACACCTTTTCGTTTTCAATTTTTGTTCGTAACCAAATTTTTTTTCGTACCCAAATTGTTTTTCGTACCCAACTTTGTATTCGTACCCAAATATTTTTTAGTACCCACATTTTGTTCGTACCCAAATTTTGTTTCGTTCCCAAATATTTTTGGGGGCATAATTGTTTCGTACACACAATTTTCGTACCAAAATGTTTTTTCGTACCCAAAATGTTTGTACCCACATACACAATTGTGGTGATGTATATAAGCTCAAAATTGATGCTTTTATATCCATCCTCTTCAAAAGCATCGTCACACCAGTACTGTAAGTACTTTTATTATTTAATGTCATTTATTAACTAGAAATGGCGCATGAATATGTAAACAACCGATTTTCTTCAAATTGATACTGAACATCTCTTATGACAATACGGTAAATCTCAACTATGCATGGCCCCATTACCAACCATGGGGCGCACCGCCCACATAGACCACGCCCACCCAACATTTTGTTTTAACATAACTTCTTCATTTATTCACCAATTTATGAGGCGTGGGGATACGCGTCGGCCGCTGCCGCGCCATTTCTAGTTTAAAATGTCTTGTCAAAATCCCGCACTGATTTGAAAGTCCGTCGAGAACAAGGGTATTTTACTGATAATGTATTCGTGTATAAAGTACTAATTTAAATAATGTTTGGGGCGCTGGGAATATACACTTGATATATACGGAGCATCCACACTGTATACATGTCGATTTACTTCAGTGGCTGGCATCTGCAGCTATTGCATGTATGGGCGCTATACGGTTACAAGTTACCAAATAGTTTTTTCTTAAAATATTTCAATGCGTGATTTTTTTACATGCGCGTCTGTTGCACACGATTTATGTTTCTGTTTAAAAAAAATATTAATATTAATGGACCCTGACAATACATGCTTTTGCTAAAAATAATAAATAGGTGCACGGCCTGGATTAAGTGTTTAATGGCATTTTAAAGTATCGATGATTTTGTTTTGTTTTTGTGTCAATATGTGTTCGTTATTCTGCTTCAATTTTAAACTATTGCAGATAACATTAATTTTTTACAAAAAAGTGCGAGAAAAAGACAACAAAATGCCAGTTGCAAACAGAAACACCATTCAAAAACGCAATACATGTGCCTGTTTATTATTGGTATAGATGCTCGTTGAAGGTAAAATGTGAATAAAATAATTAACTATTTTGAAAAATAATCACCACACAATGTGTGTTTATGTTGAAAAACAGACCACTGCACTTATTTAATTACAGCATAGTTTAGATTTACCATCTAATTACAATATATTAGCTTTACGTTTTGAGTTTAATAACACATCGACTAAACTATTTGGTTGTGGCTCTTAAATATGAATATAAAGATTGAATGTATATTAATTTAATTTATGTATAATACTAACATTATGAATTCGTATATTTTCAGATGAATAGTCTGCTGTTTACATGGTGTATTACCATTTTGCTACATTCGGTAATACCAACGGACCCACAACAAATATTTTTGGGAGGTTCACTCAGCTATCATCTAACGCAATTATCCCCAGGACATATATTTGTAAGAATGATTTGTTTCGATAAGTAATAGTTGTTTTTACATATGTGGTATTTTAGTAAATATTGTTGTCGGGCATGTCATTGCGATTGGTGTGTTTATTTAACATGATACTCCTTTTTTGGATCGACGAATAACAAAACTATTAATTAACAACATGTTATTAAAAACGAAACAAGATGTCCCCAACTAAAGCACACCCTGTTTGAAATATCCAGACTATTCGTCAGATTATTTAAGACACGAACTTGTCTGATGTTAGAATAATATGTGTTAATCGGCACATACACAACGCTCACGTTGCTTTATCCTTACATTTTTAATCGTTGTCTATTGATTTATTACCACTGAATATGCAAATGAAATGCAAAGTCATTAATGTAATAAATAATAGTCATTAAATCGGCACACGTTCAAACGAAAACAAAGTGAGATAACGTTAGGATCAAAGGTTTGACAAGTTATATTATTGAATGGATTTTTAATTCATAAAGTTTGGTGCATGTAAATATGATTGTCATTATATATGTTTGTTAAATATGCATGTACAAACATTTATATGTGAAAACTAGTAGAGATTGTCAGTTGAAATCTTGATTCAGGCAACAGTTGAACTTATCACTTGCTGGGAACTTGGTAAAGGTCCATGCGGTCCAAATTGTTCAAAGGCTCAAATCAGGCAATCGACTTTACCATATCGGGCAATCGTTGAAAAATACAATGACGAAAACTTCGGGAATTTTACAACGGATTACAAGGCACAGACCGTACAGGCGAAGCAAGAAATTCGGCTAATGAACTCAATTGTAAAAGCAAACATGACTGAGACTGTCATTGCAGTAAGTGAAAACGCTCAATGGGAGCAAGACCTCATGACATTCTCGTTTGAGTTGCTACAAAACACAACTCACGAAGATCTTAAGTAAGTGTTTATGTTGATATCGCCATACTGTCACGTGTACTAATTGAGAAACAAATTCACAAACACACATGTACTCACACTAAATCCCACTCACACAAACGCATATAAACTGTTAAACTATTTGTCTTAAAAAATGTGTCATAATCTGTTTAAACCTGTCTTTTGAGACATATACTTCCAGTATATGAAGCAATACTTATTTTTTGCGAATGATATCGAATTTATTATAAGCAACACTTTGACGTGTTGTTGCCTGAACGCTGGTATTTATGATATGAACTTATTGTATTAAAACATTATAATCCGAGTTTTGCAAATTTAATTAGCAATTGATGTGTTTAGTTTTGACGGCCGATTCTGGCGACAGTTGAGCTTCCGCAATTCCACATTTTGGCATTTACAAACAAGAATTCAACCCGGAATACGGAACGACACGGGTGAACAAAACCACTGTCCAGTGGTCCTCACAAGACCATTCTACAGGTACCACTCAATATTATAAATCACTACAGTTATATGCAAGGAATGAAGTTACGCCAATACATATTTTCAGAAGAATACAATGCTTTCTACATGGTATTTTGTTTATTTCTTGACTTGCTGAAAATGGTTTATTCAGTTGACGTAAAACATTGCCCCTTTAATAAGTGCCAAAACTTGTTCATTCACAGACTATGGACGACGAATAGCAAAGGTAAATGTCGAACTGACGTTATATGTCGCAAGACAAACAAACGTTGTGTGAACAAACGACAAATGTCGCAGATATTCCCAACGTTGCATATGTGGCGCTAAATGTTACAACCAATTGCTCTACCGATATTTGTTTCGAAATAAACAGTAAATGTGGCACTTTTTTAAAAGGACTTTTTTATACTTCATGGCAATCGCGATAAATAGGGCAGTGGAATATCCTAGGACTAATTTCAGTCCAGATACAAAACTGTCATGTGGTTATATTCTCTTCAGCGGCGACCTTTGGTTCTTCGAACATAAATAATGAAAATTATTAACTTGGTTTATAGAGTTAGAATACATTTAACGTACACTTAACACTGATGAAAGTAACGTTTGTACCATATGCATGTTGTGACGTTAAGCTTTACATACAGCGTAAGATGGTTCTGCGACCGACAATTAGCTGTCGTCATGCGATGTCAAGTGCAACATTTTACGACGCTGCGACGTTTAATATCGCTATTATTCGATGCCAAGTGTATTTCATCTTTATGCTAAATTTCTAACACATTCTTTTAACGCGCTTCAACTGAATACGTACATTAACAAAACGGTTCTGACTTAGCTACATGGCTGACGGTATCCAGTATACGGTCGAACTACTAAAAGCTGCAGCATTGCAGATCTTGTCGATTTGTTAAATTATTTGTTCGAAAATATAAGCAAAGTATTTAATTTATAAAGTTGTTAGTAAATAATAATCCGATAGTTAGTTATTGTTATGCGCGTGAAAAGTAATGTCCTTGAACGTTGTATTCCTTTAAGCATTTGTATCTAACAAAATCACAAACGAAACGAAACGAGAAAGCTCACAAGTTCTTGACATATGAATGGTTTAGCTAAACCGTATTGATATTGTGTCGTGCATTACAAAATACGAATATCCACAGTGTAACGTATTTCGGATGTAGATATTTTTTTAAACAATGTTAATTCCTGGATACTGTTATATCAAGATGAAAAATATATCATGATAAAAGATATAGCAGGCGACATACTATAGACACTTACTTACACTTTTTAGAATATTACTGAACCAGACGACTAAAATAGACCTTCCAGCGATTGATGATGATGGTGATTTCGTGAAATGCCAGGGCTCGAAATTTGTAGAAAGTGGAGATTTAAATCAAGCTAATGGTGTGAATATCACGACGGTAATTAACTATAATGTTGCGTTTTGTACTTACATTTGATATGTTGCTCTAAACATATGTAATACTTATTCTGATTGTTTCTACATGTGTTGCCTCTCAAGTAAGTGTGATTTTGCGCTGTACAGATGCACTACGTTCATGATAGAGGAAAACGTGTTTCCTACAAGTAAAATGACAATTAATTAATATTTTAAGTTATCAATATATATATATATATCAATCTAATATGTGTATACACATTTGTTTGTAAATATGCCTCTATTTTGTTAGGCCGAACAAGTTCATTCGATTAATATAGTTATGATGTCACTTCTCTCATCAGATCTCTATGCCAACATGTGGTTGAAATATCATTTTTGTGTAAAATGTCTATATAATGATATGTATTAAATGTGTTGTATCAATCTAATAT
>VMBQ01002694.1:0-29499 GCA_007657795.1 Dreissena rostriformis
TTCAAACTCAGCCATTAGAATAAATGCTCTGAGCAAGTTTCATGAAGATTGGGCAATAAATTCCCCGCCTCTAAAGTGTTCACAAGGTTTATTATAGCCATAAAAGGAAAACTGCCCTGCCCCCTAACGGACATCCTTTTTAACAGACCTTAACAATTTTAAAACTTGGTGGAGATATCATAAGAACAAAATTAAATGTTCTGAGCAAGTTTCAAGATGAATGGCAAAAAATATGACTTCTTGAGTGTTCACAAGGTTTCACTTAGGCCATATACGGAAAACTGCCCGCAATCTGGCAGCTATGTTTTTCAAAGGACCTGAACCAAGTTCTTACTTGAACGAGTTTTTTGGGAAAAATGTTCTAAGCAAGTTTCATTGAATTTGAGCAATAAATGTGATTTCTAGTGTTTGCAATTTTTTTCTATAACCTTATATAGAAAACTACCTCGTGTCCTTGCGGTCATGTTATTCAAAGGACCAGAACCATTTTAGAACTACGCAAGATAGAATAAGAACAAATATTCTGAGCAAGTTTAATGATTAAAGAGTGTTCACAAGGTAATACTTTAACCCTTTGAGTGCTGGAACCGGATTTTGAAGGTTTTTGCAAACAGTTTGGATCCAGATGAGACGCCACAGAACGTGGCATCTCATCAGGATCCAAACTGTTTGCTATTCTGATAGTATTCTTTGAAAAAAATCGAAGAAAATGCTAATTTTAGAAATTCAGCAGACAACATTTAAGCAGACGACAAATTACCCAGCATGCAAAGGGTTAAGTTAACCTAGTGAGCTAGTTTTTGACTCCATGTGACCCATGAACTTTATACCTGAATATCAAATAAGAGCTCTCTGTTTTAATTCCTTTTTCTGATTTGGGCAATTTTTAACTTCAAATTGGTAAACAAATGGATAAAAAAATGCATTGGGAATTGTACCACTTTCTAATAAATTGTATAGAGGACAAACTCTGAAATATGTTGTCTTACATTCTCAGCAACTGATAATCGCACAATTAAAAAGCCACTTTTGATATGGACTCTGCTTTTCCTTGTTTTATACATTTGCCCCAAAGATAAATGGGACCATGAAAATTAATCAGTATCTCCATGGCATAATTTTTCTCTCAATAATGCCAGAAGCGGATTCTGTAGTTAACTATCTCTGATTTCCTAAGGGGACAATGATCATAGGGAAATGAAATGCTTTTCAGAATATTTCAAAATTCGCTCCACACAAAAAATAATGAAGGGACCAAAGAATAATTCTTGAGATCTTTTCGGCTTTTCCACAAAATTAACTAGCTAAAGTAGGTTAAGATCTAAAATCGCATAAGATACAGGGTATTTGGTTAAAAGCCACAGGGTTGAAAGCTGGCCCAGTCTGGTGACATGTTGTAACGAGGCTTTGACAATATTCTTTGAAAACCATACATTTGAGCCTTCCTCTGTAATAGGTGGTTGAATGCATGTGTGTAAAGTGTTGTCCCACTGACTGCAAAGGCTAATCAGGAAGGACACTTTCCGCCTAATCTGGATTTTTGTCAAGATGAGTCTTCCTTTAAAAACAAATACAATAAAAGCGGAAATTGTTGTCTCTGCACAGACTGCCCAGGCTAATCTGGGACGACACTTTACGCACATTCATTAAACCCCCTTTTCACAGAGTGGGGCCAAAATATATTCTGGTATATATTCAGGGGCAGTACCTTGTTGTTTCGTTGGACACAGAAATCCCATGATGTAGGGGTATGTGCAAAATCAGATCCACATCATGAAATACAGATTGGGCAAAATGACAAAGTGTGGACATCAAAAGATGTACGTGTACTCTTAATAAGCATGTAGGATATGACTTGTGTTAGTAATTTCATTTCATAATGCCTCAAAAAGTTGTAATACCCCCGTCACACAAGGCCACGTTCTCACTACGTCCTCAAAAATATGCCAGGACGCAGTGCGAACGTGTAAAACGTAGCGAGGACGCATTAGACACGGGTTTGCGCGTGGTACGGTCTTCATGGACGTGAAGGACGTGGTTGAACTTTGAACATGTTCAAAACTTACTTGGCGAGGACGTGGGCAAATCAGGACGTGGTAAGAACTTGGTAAGGTCGCAGTAATAACGTAGCTAAAACCTAGTAAGAACCTCATTGACGCAATACACGCGTAGTGCAGACGTGGACAAGTGTGTGACGTTCGCATCACGTTGTCTCTAGATTGTCACTACGTTCTTGCTACATCCATCGGATTCTCACTACGATCCTTCCATGCTAGTGTTGCGACAATGATACATCCCTACTACGTTTCAAAAGATTGCATTAGGTTCTTAGTACGTTCTACCGGTGCTTATCACGTCTAAGGTATGTTTGCAGAAGGCTTCAGCCACGACCATGCCACGTTCTGGTGGTCGAGTATAATAACTGGATTCATTTCCCTTTCACTTCAATTTCAATATAGAATGGACAACCAAGAACTTTTCCGGCATGTTGATGTATTGGCTGGACAACAGGCTCTTCTCGATTGACAGGTCGCACTATTGCTTGTGAGAAAGAGAAGCGGGGAGAAGAAATAGAAGACAGCCCAGGTATTTTTGGGTGCGGCATTGGCTGTCAGCAAAATGAAGGCTGCAATTCGGCCATTATGACCGACTTATGGCAGAATTAAGAATGGAAACTCAGCAGTCATTCTTCATTTTTCTTAGAATGCCTCCTGAAATGTTTGATGAGCTTCTCAACCGAGTTGGTCCAAGATGTCAGAAGCCAGACACCCACTGTAGGAAAGCGCTGGATTCAGGTCTGAAACTTGCAATTAAGTTGCGACACTTGGCATCTGGCGACAAGTACCCGTCTTTGCAGTACGCCTTTAGAGTTGCTAGGAACACAATATCTTTGTTTATTCCTGCAGTGAGCCGGGCAATCGTTGACGAATATAAGGACAAAGTCATATCATGTCCAACATCACAAGTCGAATGGCGCACTATTGCAGAAGAGTTTCAGACAAAGTGGAATGTGCCACACTCCTGCGGAGCAATTGATGGCAAACATGTGGCTATCAGATGCCCAAATAACACTGGATCATTGTTTCACAATTACGAAGGCTTCTTTTCGGTGGTTCTTCTGGCTTTGGTAGACGCCGATTATAAGTTTGTGTTGACAGATATTGGTGGATACGGGTCCATGTCTGATGCTCAGATATACAACGAGTCCGAATTGAAGGAGTGTTTGGAAAATGGAACAATCAGATTCCCAGACCCAATACCCAATGATGATCAGGACAAGCCATATTTTATCTTGGGTGATGACGCTTTTGGACTACGAACCCACCTGATGAAACCATACTCCCAACGAGGACTTTCGAAGCAAGAGTATATAACCAACTATAGAATTTCAAGAGGGAGACGTGAAGTAGAGAACGCCTTTGGTATACTGGCACAGAGATGGCGGATAGTATTGACCACAATGATGCAAGGACCTGACATAGTGAGAACTGTACTCGAGGCTTGCATAGGCCTTCATAATCTTATGAGAAAACGGTATCCCGTTACGCAGAATGCCCAACTTGACGCGGAGGATGATCAACATAATGTAGTACTAGGCCTCTGGAGAGCCAATGCAAACATGCATGAAGTTGAAGCAATTAATGGACCTAACAGGGTTACTGTAGCAGGAAAGAGGCAACGGGAGTATCTGAAGTTGTACTTCAACAGTCCAGCAGGATCAGTGCAATGGCAAGAACATATGGTAGCAAAACAATAGAGTTGGATAAGCGTTTTGGACCTACTTAGACTATATATATATATATATGTATATGCAGACATAGTACGCGGTGAGAACGTGATGAGCACGTGGTAAGAACGCAGTGCTATCTTGGCGGTCGTAGTAGCAACCTAGTACAAGCGTAGATAAATCATAGCAAGAACGTGTTGGACGTGGTATCCGCCTGAATACACGCGCAATAAGAGCCTAGTGGGAACGTGTTGGACGCAGTAAGAACTTAGAGCAAACGTGGTATGAGCGTAGCAGGAACTTGAGAAATGCATTTTTTACAATTTTTACCCCGTCCTCGCTACGTCCTACGACATTTTCAGGACTCAGCGCGGTCTTCATGGATGTGGCCTAGTGTGACGGGGCCTCAACTCTGTTGCTCTGGTCTCCTTCCTACCATTGAGTAATTAAAAAGTAATTAAATTGAATGCGTCTTAATTCCCTTTTATAATTATTTAATTTCAATTGCAATGCTATGAGGTTAAATTTTATTTACACTTATATGTATCATGAATATTGCTGGGCCAAGTGTGAGGTTGAGTGCTCTATAACTGGTTAAAACCCCCAGTGCTTAGCATTGACCGTTCCAAGGCAGTGACCCCAGCTTTATTCTACTATGTGTATATGTTGTTTCGTTTTGTGCCGTATGTACCGTTTTGGCAATTGGTTCCTTGCCATAAATAAAGGACCACAATCTACAAACAGATTTCACATTAACATGTTATTCCATCGACTTTCTTTTTTTGGGAAGTATTGGGTATTAAAAGGGGTACTACAGTTCGTTTAGCAACGATGTTAACTGCATATTCAGCATGAAACAATTGTATCTCTAATGATAAGGTTTGAGAGATAGAGCAGTTTCACACTTAATTCTCGACATCAATACTGAATGTGTGCCCCTTTATATTTTGAAGAAAATTCAACGCCAGAGCGTTTGTACTTAAAGGCTGTGTTCTCATATTTGGTAATTACTACGATATTGCATTCTGTGCATTCATAAATTTTAGATCATGTAAGTATTGTTGTTCAGTAACTTATATTCGCTTTGACGAAAATATTTAAAATTGTTTTCGAAATTGACCGTTAAACATGTAAATGTTTAAAGCTTTAAACAAGCCGTCGTTCCAGCAGTAGATTGTTACCTCATTTTAATGCATTGCATTCCAACCCGAAAGGTATCAAGGTCAGTTTGCGGTCAGTTTCAGAAATATTTATATAAACGCTAACGCGTCAGCTATGTGCACTTGAAGTTTATTTTGATCCGAAAGATACTAAATAAAGATATTCTGCGATATTATAATGGTATTTCAATCATAGATTTTTAATGTGTTTTTAACAATTGCATGATAAGGACCAATTTTGAATAATTTAATTAAAAACATTTATCCATTTAGACCAATTTATTAAGCATGAGCACGATGATTCACAATGTTATTAATAATGGAATCAAATAAGATTCGAGTGTTGCCGACTGACTATTATGCTTTCATTTATTTTTATGCTTCTTGTGTTTTTCTATTCTGTAAATATAGATATCTTAGTAATAATATCTAATAAAGCGAAATAAGCCACTAAATCTGGCGCAACACCCCGCAATTTATTTGCGTGTGATGCAGATAAGAACTACGCGGAAAAAAAGGCATTAGCTATTTTTGATCTCACAGATATAACTTTTGATCGTTCATAAACACCGACCACAATCAACGCCGTATATCTTTTTTAAAAGATATTTCTTGTTATTAAATATTATAGACTCTTAAAACATCATGATTTGGTGACTTAAGATTAATCCTTGTAAAAATTTGTTTACTTATAGATGGCATAATTCGACTCAATGAATGCAAGCTGAATGTTTAAGCACCCTTGGAACACCAGTCCTAAGCTACATAAATGTTTTGTCCATTAATTTGGTTCTATGGTTTAATACAAATCCATATATTATGAACATTATAATGGATCAAATCTGGATTAGAAGGCCAAGCGCCTATAAAATGCCATAATAAGTTATGGAATCGTTCAATTGTTTCGACTGAAACAAAAATCAATGATGACCAACATAAGAGGGTTAAATAAACAGGTAACCCTGCATGGAGGATATGGTTCTTTTTTGTGTGCTTTATATAGTCATTGCCTTTAAAGCCCCAGTCAAACAAAAATAAATAATTTAATGCCTTTAAAAAAATCATTAGTTCTATGTAAATTAATGATATTATTATTACTGACTACTATTTTATTTGAAATTTTATTATGTTTCTGGATGACAGCTCTTTGTGTGAATGAGTATAAACTATTGATGCTGCTTTGAACAGTCTCACAATTTAACTATATGTGGTGTGTTCTGAGAAAACTGGGCAAAATGCTTGTGCGTAAATTGTCATCCCAGATTAGCCTGTACAGTCCGCACAGGCGGACTGCACAGGCTAATCTGGGATGACACTTAACGCACAAGCATTTTGCCCAATTTTCTCAGAACACGCCACATATGATTAATAATGACCATAGGTTATTATTTTTTGAATTTCAAAGATTTTATCTCAGTGGTTTGGTATGTACATAACATGTTTATAAGAAGGGATTTCTGCAAAGTTTGTTCCTGATTTTCAAATATTTGTCAAGTGGGTGTTATTTATAAAATTCAGATGTAAAATTTAATATAAGGAATGACCATCTTGCTTATGTTATTAAGTAAATTTCATTTTGTTCTTTACACTTAATCCTTTACTTAACAGACCTTAAAGCAACTTTAATCTCATATTTCCTTTTTCATCCAATGCAAGACATTAATTTTAACGATCTTTAATAATTTGATTTTTTTTCTGCACATCTAATCAAAGTACAAAGGATCACAATCATTCATGCATTAGTTCGTACATTAAACCTTCTGTATGCATCATTAATCTGTCAAAATGATTTAAAACAAACATTCGACTACCTTATACGATTTAAAAGATTTGGATTAATCAATAAAAAAGTAAAGGTTAAGCGATAATGATTATTTTTTTTACATGTCACAGAAAACACTCAACCCTCGAGTGCATTACACACACTTTACAGACTGTGGATTTTGTGCATAAAGTGTCATCCAAGATTAGCCTGTGCAGTCCACACAGGCTATCAGGGACGACACTTTCAGAATTTGTTGTATTATTCGTTTAAAGGAAGTCTCTTTTTAGTGAAAATCCAATTTAGGCAGAAAGTGTCTTCCCTGATAAGCATGATAGGACTGCACAGGCAAATCTGGTGCGACACTTTACGCACATGCATTAACCTGGTTTTCCCAGAGCTAGGCTCATTATTTAAGCACCTCGAGAAATCTATCCACCTGGTGAGTTAAACAATTATAATTTATTTTTTCGTCTTCAGAAAATTCAGCAAAAATCATTTTAGAATTCTTGTTATATCCATCTCTTTGTTTCTGGCAATACGCTTAATAGCCAATGTCATGCAACTGAATTTGCTGAAAACCTTAAATTTTGTAATTTGTGAAATTTTGTATTTAACTAGAGCTTTGTCACAGACGTCACGTGGGTATACCCCCACATGCTGCATTGACACAGAATATTTTGCATGCTGTCTCACAAAACAAGAGAAGCTAATTTATGGCAATTTTTAAGAATTATTATGCCATTACCATTTACGGCCATTTTGACCTTTGAACTCTTGAATTCTTTCCCATGACACGCCGTCCAATTACTGTGAACAAAATTAATGTACAGAGTCATTTTAAAATCTGACAATGAATGACATAGTTATGGCCCCGGACAAGCTCATTTATGCTCATTTATGGCCATTTTTGACTTCTGAACTCCAAATTTTTGACTTTTGAACTCCAACTGTGACCTTGACCTTGGAGATATCAACCTTATATTTTCGCATGAAAAACCGTCCAATGATTGTGAACAAATGCACAGAGTAATTTTAAAATCTCACAATGAATGACATAGTTATGGCCCGGACAAGCTCATTTATGGCCATTTTTTACCTTTGAACTCAAAGTGTGACCTTGACGTTGCAGATATAGACATAATTCTTTCACATGACACACCGTCCAATGATGGTGAACAAATGTGCCAAATGATTTTAAAATATCACAATGAACCACATAGTTATGGCCCGGAAAAGCTCATTTATGGCCATTTTTTACCTTTGAACTCAAAGTGTGACCTTTACCATGGAGATATCAACATAATTCTTTCACCCAACACATCGTCCAATGATGGTGAACAAATGTGCCAAATGATTTTACAATATCACAATGAACGACATAGTTATGGCCCGGACAAGCTCATTTATGGCCATTTTTGATCTTTGAACTCAAAGTGTGACCTTGACCTTGGAGATATCGACGTAATTCTTTCGCACAACACACCCTCCAATGATGATGAACAAATGTGCCAAATGATTTTTTAAATCTCACAATGAACGAAATAGTCATGGCCCAGACAAGCTCCCTTTTTGGCCATTTTTGACCTTTGAACTCAAACTGTGACCTTGACCTTGGAAATATCGACGTAATTCTTTCGCCCGACACACCGTCCAATGATGGTGAACAAATGTGCGAAATGATTTTAAAATCTCACAATGAACGACATAGTTATGGCCTGGACAAGCATTTGACCTTTGAACTCAAAGTGTGACCTTGACCTTCGAGATATCGACGTAATTCTTTCGCGCGACACACCGTCCAACTATGGTGAACTAATGTACCAAATGATTTTAAAATCTAACGATAAATGACATAATTATGGTATGGACAAACTTTCGGTTTAAAACGCACTAAGTGACCCCGTGACCTTGTTTTTGACACGGCATGACCTATACTCAGACTTGACCTAGAAATCATCTAGATACAACTTCTGACCAAGTTTGGTGAAGATTGGATAATTTTCGGGACAGACCGACAGACAGACAGACAGACAGACAGACAAACCGACAAAGTGACTCATATATAGCCCCCATTACCAATGGTAATGGGGGTATAATGATAGATGCAGCTTAACATATGACCTTAAGTGAACAATAACGTTTATACAGTTATTATCATCATGGCAATACAAAGGTTAATATGCAAATAAAAGGTAAGAACCTAGTGTCAAATGAAAATCTTTTGTCAATTTAGATTTTGGTTACCTATATAAGCCTCATTCTGGAGAAACTGGTCTTAAAGCATGTGTGTAAAGTGTCATCCCTGATTAGCCTGTGCAGTGTGCACAGGCTAATCAGGGATGACAATTTCGGCCAAGACTTGATTTTCTTTCAGAAGAGACCTTAAAATGCAAAATTCTATAAAAGCGGTAAATGATGCTCATATAATAAAGGAAGAACTCCACAGAAGGTCAATGATTTAAACAGCACTAAATCAATTAACACGTCTGTGTTTGAAATCACAACTAGAATCACAACAATATCACAGATGATGATCAAATTCACAACTTTCGACACCACATTATCATAGTTAAATGGTGAGCTTTTACAACTGTTATGATTATATTATCATGGTCGAGAAAGGAACGCGATGTATAATAAGGCTTCTCTACTGCTGGTGAAGCTGAAGATATATTTTGTGTATATTTGTAACAGCGATGTACATAACAATTAAAATAAATAAATAATAAGAAGAAACAAGATAGCCAAGATGGACAAATGATGCAAGATTTGATTACCTTCAAACATTGAATAATACAACAAGGCAGGGATGGACAGCAGGGGGCAAAATAGCCCAAACCCCCTTAACTTAGATGTTTGTGAAAACTCAAATATCCACTGTACAACAAGAATTGAAAGAATCTTTGGGGTGGGGGTGGAGGTGGGGCAACCATTGCCAAAGAGCCCTGGCAAGTTCTTCACAAAGATTTTGCTTGTATTGTTTAAAAACATAAAACTTAAGATAATTATCAACTGAATACATTCCTACCATGTTTAACTATTTTAATACACAATTGAAAGAGTTGAAATACTGGGGTGTTATGAACACAACATCCTTAGTTACATTTTAGCCCTATTATCTTTAAATCAGGAAATTCCAACTGTACTTTCCAAACAGAATATGTCAAGCATCCAGCTTTACTTTGCTTTGGAATCCAATATTAAATAACCTTGTTTAAGGAACAACACCATTGATATGAGATCCGTCTACCTATGAAGCTTTCAAATGATAGCTAGATAGTCTAAGAGATATGATGTGGACAAGCAACATTGAACAATAATTCCAAAGCCACCCACACAACTAAAAGCTTAACCCTTTGCATGCTGGGAAATTTGTCGTCTGCTAAAATGTTGTCTGCTAAATTTCTAAAATTAGCATTTTCTTCGATTTTTTTTCAAAGAATACCATCAGAATAGCAAACAGTTTGGATCCTGATGTTTGCAAAGGCCTTCAAAATCCGGTTCCAGCGCTGAAAGAGTTAATATCTGAAATAGCAAGGCAACACAAAAATCATGCCCTTCAACTAAATCTTTGACACCAAAATTCCTTTCAAACAACAAGCAGTATTTTTACAAAAGCGGAGTACAAACATAATATTTCAGGCACTCGTCTTGGAGGACAAGTTCCAGTGATTTTTCATTTGTCCTTGAGTGATTTGTACTCATGCTATGTAACAGTACGGTTTGTATAATAAACAATGTATATTTATCATGTTTTGTTTTATTTAATATGAAAGTACTTTATTGGTTTTATTATTCAATTAAGAGACTCTAAAACCTGTTGTTCCTTTATATGTTTTATTTCCATTTCAATGGTTAAATACGTTATAAAAAAATCACTTGTCCTGTCTGACAAGCAGCCTAGATATTCAGCCCCTTTCCCACCTAGAAGCAAAGTGAAAATGGCTATATGCAAACAGCATGAAACCAGAACAGCCTGCGAGTAACTCGCAGTCTGTTCAGGTTTTATGATGTTTGCTGCTTATAAGTATCTTTGGGTTGAAAATGAAGCCTTTAAACGTGAATCAAGTAAGAATGGTCTTTAATTTAATTTAATTTTCTAATGAATTACAAAAACATTAAAATGCGCATCTGAGCGGGAAAGGGTTAAACTGCATCAAAAACCACTTGTTTTGGACAATTTGATGAGTGGTGTTTTCGTGCCCTGAGGTGATTTTAACTATCAACTGATCAAATGACAAGATTTCCAACTGACCAAGCATGTAAAACATGTTTTACACCATCCATTCCAGAAAAAAGCGGTCTTTCTTATTTATAACATTGTCAAAAATTAATGATACAGAAACTGTGCTCTGTGCAAGTAAACATGAATTATAGTATAGTGCGGTAGTTTTGCTTTGCTTGTTTGAGCATTTCATAAAAGTAGCGAATGGTCAGTTATAAAGTGAAACATATGCTACATGTATGTCTAGGTTAAATTCTTCATAAATGTTCTGCACTTAGCAATTCATAATATATTTTCTATTTTTGTTCCAACATTTTTTTTTCATTTCTTGGGTTATTCAATTATTTTATAATGAATAACAGTTTGAGATGTCATTTAAAACTGCAACTCACAGTGAGCTTGACTATTTTTCGATAGCATTATGTTAATTTTCTGTCATTGATCTAAAATTGATCCTGTTCTCCAAAAACTGGGCTTTTTGCACGTGCCGAAAGTGTGTTCCCAGAAAAGCCTGTGCAGTCCACACAGGCTTATCAGGGACGAAAATTTCCACTTTTATTGTATTTTTGTTTAAAGAAGTCTCTTCAAAGCGAAAATCCAAATTAGGAGGAAATGTCATCCATGATAAGTCTGTGCGGACACTTTACACACATGCATTAAGCCTGGTTTTCCCTGAGCAAGGCCTATTTCTTATGATGATCAAGGAGGGGGATTCATCCCAGCTTCGAGTCTTACAACAATGTCACTTCCCAATAGTAAACATTGATGGCACAGAATTGGGGAGGGGATTAATACAGCACTAAGGGACGGAACTAATGTTATAACAGAATCTTTAAAAGGCCAAAACCATAACTGGTCAAAACGTCAGGTACAACTAACTTTTACTGATCACTTTTCCAATTTACAGGCCAACAAACTACAAAACAAATTGACTGGAATTTTCACCAGCCGGACAAGCCAGTATTATGGCAATAATTTTCTGGACCTAATTACTTTAACTGGCTTTGTCTGAGAGCTTTCCCACATTCAAACTGTTGTAATCCACCCAAAGTGTCCAGTAAAGATGGGTTTTCCTTGGTGGAATGAGGGACAGAGATAGAGCAATGTACTCACAGGCTCTAGCGATCGGAACAGGCAGATGGGTTTTGCTTGGTAGAATGAGGGACAGGAATAGAGCAATGTACTCACAGGGTCTAGCGATCTGAACAGGAAGATGGGTTCTGCTTGGTGGAATGACGGACAAGTATAGTCTAGAGCAATGTACTCAAAGGGTCTAGCTATCTGAACAGGAAGATGGGTTCTGCTTGGTGGAATGAGGGACAAGTATAGAGCATATACTCACAGGGTCTAGCGATCTGATCAAGCAGATGGGTTTTGATTGGTGGAATGAGGGACAGGAATAGAGCAATGTACTCACAGGGTCTAGCGATCTGAACAGGAAGATGGGTTTCACTGCCTCACTCAGCCGCTGTCTCTGTTCATCTGACTTCGGGTGCACAATCTGCAACAAGGGGCATTAACTATATCATCAAAAGTTAAACAATCTGAATGAAAGAACATACATTTTTGGAAGTCACCCAATTGGTTGATTCTCGATTTCAAGGGTAAGGGACCCGTTCCCCAAGGAGACAAACAAATCACAGGACTGACTGACCTTGTCATCTGGTTCATCATCGTCAGCCTCTGGATCATATCTTTCAGCGGAAACTGAAACATGAAGACAATGAAAGTAGATACAAACTGGGCTTAACACATAAGCGTAAAGTGTCATCCCAGATTAGCCTGTGCAGTCAGCACAGGCTAACCAGGGACGAAACTTTCAGCTTTTATTAATTTTTCTTTTTAAGGAAGTCTTTTCTTAGCCAAAATCTAGTTGAGGAGGAAAGTGTTGTCCCTGAGGTACGGGGATCTTCTAAAAAGGTTTTTAAATAATTGTGTTGTAGTCATTTGTTACATAATGGTATTATTGTTTTGTGCTTAAAATTCAGTTACAACTTTAGTCTATTGCAAAATCTTGATAAGACATATGTCCCATTGTCATTTTATCATGGGCAAACAATATCAATCTTTCATTTAACTTGTTTTCTCAATTTTTGTATGTCTTCCTTAATTATGGCTTTTTTTTTCAAGCGGAATATAGGCTACATCCCCTAAGAAAATTGCTTTGAATTCATCCAGTTTTACCCTAAGAAATCAGTTACATCACATCATGTACATGTATAAGTTATCCCCAATGTTGAATTTCAACACGTTATTTCTCTTCAAATTAAAGGCAAGGGCCCCTTCCCCCAAGCATAAGAAAAACCCCTGAACTGATATAACATTAAAATTTAACTAGTTTTTTTTTCCAAGTTTATCAGAAACAATAACCTGATCTTGACCAAGGGAATAAAACCTGAAATCTGTTGAACTTTTTCAATAAGAAAACATTGTAGATCACAAAATACTTGCTAAGAGCTTTCTAAAGCTTTCTAAAGTATTTTGTGTTTATTATTTGTATGGCCTCTCCATTAACCAGTATACAAGGCTTCTTGCCCAAGGATTGTAGTAATAAGAAAATCAGTTGGACCATGAAACCATTTGATAGTATCAACCACTGAAATCTAAATCCAATCCATGTGAAAGTCACCAGACCTCTACCTCTGGAGGAATATGATAAAATGTTGCGAGGTCCAATAACATTTCCCATAAAGTCACCTATAATCTGGTGAGGTGCTGTTAAATCAACAAGTGACAGGACCTTAATATGTCCTGTATTAATTTGCCATCTTTCACCAGCCTTTAGGATTGTAGGTTTTTTTAGCCCGATTTTATAGCCGAATAACGGCTATGTTCCCAATGGCAAAATTTGGAAAAAAAATCCCAATATTTTTTTTTTTTTTTTTTTTTTTAGAAGTGTCTAATGATTATTTTATCACTATTTTATTTCAATAACATGTAACAAAGTAACTAATAATGATTTATATGATTTTGATCTTTTAATTTGAATTATTATACAGAGTTATATCAATATATATGGTTGTACTAAAGCGCTACAAAAGAAGGCTACTGAATTTGTTTTCCCAATTTCTTGAAAATGCCGATAAAATTCCCAAATTCAAAGCCATGGGCTATCTTCCCAAAAAGGGGAAAAAAACCCTGGATTGTTTAAATCCATAAATTGACATGAAGCAACTGGTTTATACAAAGTCTAATCAGTCTCTAAGAGTCTTTAAAGATATCTGAGTTAACCAAGAGATGTTTGTAAATCATGTTTGCCCCAAACTTGCAGCCAAGAAGTCAGTATGTGAAAATGAGGATTTTTTCAATATTGCATGACCCTGTGACCTTGACCTTTGATCACTTGATCTAAAAGTCAATAGGGGTCTATCTTCCTTTTAGACTAACCATTATACTAATTTATTTTCTTTAGATATTGTGTGCAAAACGTTTTCATTTAACAAATCCCAGTGACCTTGACCTCTGACTTGTTGACCTTATAATCAAAATGCTTCGTACTTTCTTCCCTAGAAATCAGTGCACTCACTTGGGAGATTGTAGGTCAAAGCATTATTACAAATTATACAAAAGGCGTATGGTATATCAATCACTAGTCAATCAATTAGCATCAATCCCCTTCGTTACCTCAGCATTTTCAAGGGCGTGAAACTAATTTTTGATTGATATAGATTGCAGGGAGGTTAAAAGCAAAAAATAACACATTAATGACAAAAATATAATTCACAATCCGTCAAAAACAGTATTAAATGTCATTCTTATAGTATGTAGTGATGTGTCTTTGAACACCCACACGAGATCTATCTATCAATAATAATAGATTATTTTACAAATGCATATACAACTAATAACCGTTTTTCTTTAACTTAAGAGCAATATTATAAAATAAGTTTTCAATCAAGTTTCATTTACTTTAAACCTTACTTAAATGTTGCTTTACTGTTAACCAAATTACATGGAGTCAGTTTCATTATTGTGGAGACAGTGACCCTTGGATTACTTCACTTATTGTTATGATACCATGTTGATTAGCTTATCGCCACATGTCATCTAAAACAAGAGGCCCATGAGGGCCTGAATCGCTCTACTAGCTGGAATGTTTAACAACATTGGGAAACAGTTTTAACAATTATTGTTTATGTCATTTTCATCAATTCAAACTAAACTATCAGTTTGCAACCAATTAAACAACCTACTTTAACACCTCGGACCAATAGAAATTCAAGGGGAGATAATTCTGGACTTTTTACTCTGATGTAACCCATTTTCAATAGGGTGCGAGTCCTCATTAATATAAAGACACTGAACAAGTTTGAAAAGAATCGGATGAAAACTGTGGAGTTTATCGCGTAAACAAGAAAAAGTCTAACCCACGCACAGAAGCACCCACGGACGGAACACATTTTCAATAGCGTTTGAGTCCTCATTAATATAAAGACACTGAACAAGTTTGAAAAGAATCGGATGAAAACTGTGGAGTTTATCGCCTAAACAAGAAAAAGTCTAACGCACGGACGGACGGACCGACGGATGGCGGAAACCACGCCATGACATAAGCTCTTCCGGCCTTCGGCCAGTAGAGCTAAAAATTAGAATCCAACCATACACATTCTGGTTACATAGTAGTCATGTGTTCATAATTGATTAAACGACAAGGACTAATAAGTAAAGCTCAGCATGATCAAGTTGTTCTCAGGTGAGCTAAACAACAATGTTCATGGATCTTAATTTTAAGATGACATGTGGCAAAGAAGTAATCAACATGGTATCATACCAATTGCAGTAATCCAGTGGTCAATGTCTGGACAATAAAGAAGGTGTCTTCCTTTCCTCCATATTAGTCAGCATACACAGACTGCACAGGCTTATCTGGGACGACACTTAACACACATGCATTAAATCCCCTTTGCACATAGTGAGGCTCGTATATAAAATGAGGAGTCAGAACATCATGGGGTCATACCAAACAATCCACTTTCCTACTACTGAACCAGGTACAAAGCAATATGCCCCAACTTCTTTGAAGGTGGAGGCATAAGCATTTAAATGGGTAGTGATGTTTTAAAGCTGTTAACCCTTTCCCGCTCAGAAGCAAAGTGAAAAATGGCTGTATGCAGCAGCATAAAACCAGAACAGTCTTCATCCAATTCTGTTGAGGTTTTATGCTGTTTGCAGCTCATCAGTTACCTTAGGGTTGGCAAAGAAGCCTTTAAATAAAACTTGAATCTAGTAAGGACCATCTTAAATTTAATTTGATTTTCTAAGGGACTATAAGAGTCAAAGTGTGTATCTGAGTGGTTAATAGTCAATATTTTCAGCAAAAGAAACTTACCAGATTTTCTTCTTGTGAACTTTGCAGGTGGAGGTTCTGCAACAAAAATAATGTAAAAATAAGTTGCTCTGCTTTTATTTCCCTTGGCCGATAAAAACCAAGGACGACCAAATTGTAGATTGGTACAACTATTTGGAAACCTCGGTTTTTATTTTTGTTTATAATTGTGATATTGCAGGATAGCATTGTTTAATTTGTCTTATCCATAAATAAGTCATTAAGAATGCACTGGTAAATTTGTAAATAGGTATGCTTGGATTCTCTACTTAAATTGTGTACTGGAGAACTTTATAGTAATATTTTCATGCCCTTAAGCAAAAATAAATATAAGATTTGAAGTTACTCTGCCAGAATTCTGATTTCAATGACTAAATCAACTTAATCAACCATAAGTTTTTCCAAGGAAATGCTTAAATAAGGAATAAACTAACCGAATAACAAGACTGTGTGTGTACTGCTGCATTTAATCTTGTGGTGTGTAACCCTAAATAATGTCAATTCAATGTATATACACATTAAAACAGTAGGTGAGAATCTGTCTGCACAGACTTAAACTTGTTTGCCATGAGTAAGAACCAAGTATGTTTTGAAAATTTCTTCCCTTTTTATTCTAAAAATGCAGACGCATATTTGGAAACCACTATGCCTAAGCTATGGTAGGGCCCGTAACCCATGACTGCCTGTGTGGATAACTCCAGTCAAATTTAACAGGCTCTGGAATTTATCTGAATGGGTCTGATGTCAGACCATAATACCCTGTAGAAGTTTATGTTTTGTGAATAATTAATGAAACATTTTTGGAAATAATAAGCCCTTTGATGATTGCAGTTATTTTATGTTTTGTGAGTTATTAAGATTTTCTAAATAATTTAATAGGCTCCTCTTAAAATTGTCATTTTTTCTCTTTTAATTTTTACTGAACCAGTAAGTTTTATGTGTTAAGATCAATCCATCCAATTCAATGATTCCTTATGGATGATCTGTGAGTAAATCTGTTTTAAATAATACTTTAATACTTTTGTACATTGTATACATGATACATGTATGACCTTGCACAATTTCATTACTGCATACTACCTTATTAAGCATAATTTTCAAACACTTAATCTACTTAATATAATCCTAACAATCAACAGATTAAGATAGTTTAAATTGAAATTTGGATGTTTGGTCAAGTTGGGTTTTTAGACTGAGGCCATTGCCCAAGTCTTCAGTACCCCATTTCGCATTTTGATAAAATCCCAGGCATAATTTTATCCACAGAATATATTGCAAGCAGCAGTCTTTCAGTGTTTAACCCTTTGCATGCTGGGAATTTTTTTATCTGCTAAAATGTCGTCTGCTGAATTTCTAAAATTAGCATTTGCTTCATTTTTTTTCAAAGAATACTATCAGAATAGCAAACAGTTTGGATCCTGATGAGACGCCACGTTCTCCTGATGAGACGCCACGTTCTGTGGCGTCTTATCTGGATCCAAACTGTTTGCAAAAGCCTTCAAAATTCGGTTCCAGCGCTCAAAGGGTTAACACTTTGATTGTGCACAAAGCTTGGCAAATTGTACATGTCTCTGACCATTCACAGTATATCTGCTTTCATTAAAAGAATACATTTTCTGGCTAAAAGTCTCATCAATACCCCCATACCAAAACAATTTTCATTTAAGCGCACACAAGAACCCCTAGATTCTGGTTTGAGCATACTTTTGATATGGATTCAACCAGACTTCACCAGTTGTCAATTTAACACGGTTTTGAGACTATCGATCTGATGTAGACATACAAAGCAACATGCTATCTTAAAACATCATAGAAATGACAATATCCTGCTGAGGTAAATAAAATATTCTATGTCTCAGCAAAACAAGTACACAAAAGAATCCAACCACCTTTCAGAGACATGAATACAAAACATTTGATTAAGTATATAGAATACACAAGACATTCAGTGCAAAGGTGAAAGTAATATAGCCTCCCATAAAATAAAAGGCTTTTTTGAAGAGCCTATTATAAAAGTTAAAATGTTTTTGAATGAAGCTGCATTTGAACGCGTTAGTCATGCTCTATTGCTTGTTGCAAATGCTGGGGGTGAAAACGATCCAACCAAACCATTAAATGCGTACCAGTACACCTCATGTACTTCACATTATGCAGATGTCTTAAATGTATATTGCAGGAAAGTCATTTAAAACCTTTAAGTAATTTAAATTTACTCCCTCATACCTGTGCCTGATAAGTGTATTGTTTTGAAATAAAATATGGTGTACAGGTTTACAAACTGAAATTTAAAACACAGTTGCCCACACTTGATCTTTAATTCCTTCGATGTAAAGAGAACGAGTTATGTGTTTTTTATCACATTTCAGGGGCCAATGGCTTGTTATGTCCTTTTATTTACAAACTTCACCCAATCAGTCTTTGTGAAGGTCACAAGACCATTATTGATTGCAAGGTCTAATAACTTGTAACTTTAAGTACTGGCTCAGCATCCAAGTTACTGACCATTCAACTACAAACATTTTTATAAGTTCTTCATTTGAAATTTTAACCATGACATTGTGGGCCACTCAACATCTAAATTACTGGCCAGTCAACTACGAATAAGTACTTCATTTGAATTTGTTACCCTTATACTATGTGGGCCAGTATTTTGAATATTATTCCTGGACCTCGTTCAATTTACCCATGCTTTGTCCGAGGGCTGACAGAATTTTGCAGAGACTGCATAATACATGGAATTAGTATAATAATACTGTCCAATAATTCTAAGTCTGAAATAAGTTCAATTTTTCAGGTCAATATCCTTGTTTCCGCGTTAAGACCCCTACCTGCTACAGTGCTCCTTGCAGACACTGCACCACGTCTCTCTTTGCGCGACTCACGCAAACCATTTCTCTCAAAACTAAGATCTTCAGACTCATCAATTGTACATTCCAACATCTTCACTCAAAGAAATAACTCATCACCTCATTTATTTATGTTTTGTTATGTTAGTTCTTCCACTCTTTTTTATGTTAGTTCTTGCACTCTTTTCAAAATCTGTAATGAACAAGGGCTGTTTGTAAAACATGCATGCCCCCTATATGGGCTATAAGTTGTAGTAGCAGCCATTGTGTGAATACGTTTTTTGTCACTGTGGTGGTGGTGGTGGTGGTGGTGGACCATTTTACTGTTTTGAGTCACCGTGACCTTGACCCTTGACCTAGTGACCTGCAAATCAATAGGGGTTTCCTGCTGGTCATGACCAATGTCCCTATGAAGTTTCGTGATCCCAGGCCTAAGCGTTCTTGAGTTATCATCCGGAAACCATTTTACTGCTTCAGGTCACTGTGACCTTGACCTTTGACCTAGTGACCTGAAAATCAATAGGGGTCATCTGCCGGTCATGACCAATGTCCCTATGAAGTTTCATGATCCCAGGCGTAAGCGTTCTTGAGTTATCATCCGGAAACCATTTTCCTATTTCCAGTCACTGTGACCTTGACCTTTGACCTTGTGACCTCAAAATCAATAGGGGTCATCTGCCAGTCATGACCAATGTCCCTATGAAGTTTCATGATCCCAGGCGTAAGCGTTCTTGAGTTATCATCCGGAAACCATTTTCCTATTTCCAGTCAACCATTTTACTGCTTCAGGTCACTGTGACCTTGACCTTTGACCTAGTGACCTGAAAATCAATAGGGGTCATCTGCCGGTCATGACCAATGTCCCTATGAAGTTTCATGATCCCAGGCGTAAGCGTTCTTGAGTTATCATCCGGAAACCATTTTCCTATTTCCAGTCACTGTGACCTTGACCTTTGACCTAGTGACCTCAAGATCAATAGGGGTCATCTGCCAGTCATGACCAATGTCCCTATGAAGTTTCATGATCCCAGGCGTAAGCGTTCTTGAGTTATCATCCGGAAACCATTTTCCTATTTCCAGTCACTGTGACCTTGACCTGTGACCTTGACCTTTGACCTAGTGACCTCAAAATCAATAGGGGTCATCTGCCAGTCATGACCAATGTCCCTATGAAGTTTCATGATCCCAGGCGTAAGCGTTCTTGAGTTATCATCCGGAAACCATTTTCCTATTTCCAGTCAACCATTTTACTGCTTCAGGTCACTGTGACCTTGACCTTTGACCTAGTGACCTGAAAATCAATAGGGGTCATCTGCCGGTCATGACCAATGTCCCTATGAAGTTTCATGATCCCAGGCGTAAGCGTTCTTGAGTTATCATCCGGAAACCATTTTCCTATTTCCAGTCACTGTGACCTTGACCTGTGACCTTGACCTTTGACCTAGTGACCTCAAAATCAATAGGGGTCATCTGCCAGTCATGACCAATGTCCCTATGAAGTTTCATGATCCCAGGCGTAAGCGTTCTTGAGTTATCATCCGGAAACCATTTTCCTATTTCCAGTCAACCATTTTACTGCTTCAGGTCACTGTGACCTTGACCTTTGACCTAGTGACCTGAAAATCAATAGGGGTCATCTGCCGGTCATGACCAATGTCCCTATGAAGTTTCATGATCCCAGGCGTAAGCGTTCTTGAGTTATCATCCGGAAACCATCTGGTGGCGGACCAACCGACCGACAGACCGACCGACCGACAGACCGACCGACCGACCAACATGAGCAAAGCAATATACCCCCTCTTCTTCGAAGGGGGCATAATAAGTTATTCCAATCTTTGTTTCTTGAAAATGTCATGTCTTTCGCATTTTTTTTCACAAAAAAGTTTTTTCACTTTTCACTTTATTTTGTTAGTTCTTGCACTCTTTTTCACTTGTTTATGTTAGTTGTTCCACTCATTGTTAACTTTTCAATGTTAGTTATTCCATTCTTTTTCATTTTTTAAAGTTAGTTCTCCCACACTTTTTTTACTTGTAAGTTTGTCCACTCTTTTTTAATATCAATGTTTGTTCTTCCATACTTAATGCACTTTTTTTTGTTAGTTCTTCAATATTTTTGTTATGTGTAACAGTACTTCCTTTTAAACTTTTTATCTTTTAAGTTCTTTTAGTAATTTTCACTTGTTAATGTTAGTTCTTCCACTCTTAAAAAAATAATTATTTTCAGGTCTTTTCTTTTTGATATTAGTTCTGTTAGTTTATTTTTCATTTTTTGTTTTTCAACTCTTTTAATGTTCAATGTTAGATTTCCACTCCTTTCCACTTTTTAACATAAATTAATAATAATAAAAGTTTTATATGCAAGAATTGAGCACACTTGTAAAGTTTTTTTTACAGTCTTTTTTGCTCTTTTTTGTGCCAGGATATTGATTTCCTTTAACATTTAAATGTCAGTGGTTGTGGGTTTTTCATATATAAATATTGTTACTGTTGCCATGGCGTTTATTGTTTTCCTTTCCATA
This sequence comes from Dreissena rostriformis, assembly GCA_007657795.1. Taxonomy (NCBI): domain Eukaryota; kingdom Metazoa; phylum Mollusca; class Bivalvia; order Myida; family Dreissenidae; genus Dreissena; species Dreissena rostriformis. Next base: position 21,569 of record VMBQ01002694.1, read on the forward strand.
TCAATTTCAGAGTTGGTTTCACTCTTTTTTATGCCATTACATTGTTTTCCTTTTCATATCAGTTTCATGATGTTTTGTAATATGTTTTTCTTTCTTAATGCCAATATTGACGACATAACTATTTCGAAAATATAGTCAACACACAGATACAGACCACCCTACACAGTATTTCCTTTCCAGCCTCAGATCAGAGTCGCATGATCAACATTAAAAGGCTAACAGTTTCAAGAGGATAAATTCTCACAGAATAACAACCCATGTACACAACCACTATTCATCAATTAGCGTTGCTTTCCAGAATTTCTAAAAAGCCGATCAAGGCCTAGAAATTGATAGAAATTGTGAAAGTAAAGCGAAATCCCAAATATTCAGGAATTTGTAATAGCATTATACATTGAAACTTAAAATAGGATTTTTAAAGTTTAAAGAAACAAGTCGAAAGTGTTTTGGCCTGTCTTAAAACTAAATTAAATTAAACATAATGCACGCAACTACCAATTTTTCTTAAATTCTGCATGTTGATTTTTCGTATCCTATAACTTACAAATTGAATTTGACTACACAATTTAAAGTCAATTTCAAATTAAATTCTTCACTCATTCATTTTAACTTCAACCTCTTTAAATAATTCTGTCCCAGAAACATTTGTAAACATCGTTTACTACAAAGGAATCCCTCTAAACTGGACATTGCCGGGACAAATTCCGGTTTAAAGGGGATTCCCTTCAAAAGGGGAAATACATTATTGAAATACAGATGGTTAAGTATATATTATTAAAATAATTTTGTGTAAAAACAAACAATTTCTGAATATTTTTTGTGTATCAATAATTATCAATAATTAACATGGCATAATTAACACAACGATAAATCTTGTTATTTTATTTGTCATTACTATGTTATATAATTACATCATCAATATTAAAACAATATCATTGCGAACGATGGAGTAACTCTTTGATCAGATTGATTTTGAGATAATTCTACATGATTTTCTGACATTGACAAATCTTACTTATTTAATAATTGCTTAAATGAATCAAATCTGATCATAAATAAAGAAGTTATGGCAATTTTATCAAAATTGTAGGGGTGTTGTAATATAACATTATCTTTCAAAAATGAAAAAAAAAATGGGGGGGAGGGGAGGGGATTTCTTGGGTGGGATGGTTGGACAGTCTTTCATTATTTTTTTTTGTAACCATGTTTTAAAAAAAAGGGGGGGGGGNGCACATAATTCTGTCAAAATGCCAGCCAGAGTTATCTAACTTTGCCTGCACAGTCCCATCATGATAGTAAGTAAGTGTACCAAGTTTGAATGCAATAGCTTTGATACTTTATGAGAAAAGTGGACCTAAACACAAAACTTAACCGGACGCAGACGCTGACGCTGACGCAGACGCCGACGCTCAGGTGATGACAATAGCTCATAATTTGTTTTCAAAAAATAGATGAGCTAAAAATTAAATAGAAATACTTTCAGAATCCCTATGAATACGACCCTAAATTGCAATTCAAATAAGCAATGTGATATGAAAAATCCGTTTTAAGATTAAACACAGCTTTCTACACCGATATGAAACATAACTTCAGAAGCGTATATTTGTGTATATTTGTTATTAGTAAAAATGATCAGTATTAGCACTTCTATTGATGGGTATACATCACAATCATTGTTTGTTTAAATTCATTTGCGATTTCTACTGTTTGTACACATTTTGAGCACCTTTGTTGATTGTGCCTGTCTGTATCCAGAATTGAATTTGAGGGGATTCTAATATAGATGAGATATTTTACGCGTGTTTCTATAGGGAAATGAATGGGGACAAACAAATTGCCCTGTTTTGAAAATTCCGGTTAAAGGAGCATCCAGTTTATAGGGTTTCCATTCCAGGCCTTTTTCTGTCTATTTGGGGAAAAAGTACCTGGCAAAATGGGGANTGTCCCTTGAGATATAACCTTCATATTTGGTATGCATGTTCTTGATAGGTAATACCACACAAATTGCCGGAAACCAGGCAATGATGCAGCAGTTTCAAGGGGGATTAGGTTCACAGTTTGCGACAGAAGTTCAAGGTCAACACAATTTTGGGTTCACAGAAATGTTACAGTCGGAGGACGGAAACAACATCACGGTTTATATCGAGGACCATCCTGGAGACCAGGGGACCTCCCATGGTATCCAACGGCAACCAAATGCCGACCTCGTATTTGAAATAATAGGCAAGATTTCACTGGAAGAACAACAAAAAATTATGTATTTACTTTCATGTGCACAAACACAGACGAAGTCGAGGCCGTCCACCAGCACAACAAGACAGACGGACTCTGGGGGTTCTTATACATAAGGTATAAATGTATGAAAAGAAATAATTTGCTTTCAAGTTTCAAACGTTCTTCTTAATTTATGGCTTTAAGAGGCATTTTGAGGATATTTTCACTACGTATAATCACACCTACTTAAACAATGCATATGCACAATTTCACACATAATTATATTTGTTATACTGTAGACGCTATAAAATGAAGGCAAGAGTGAAATAGTTAAGAAAGAGTTAAGCTGTCCCGATTTGTATATTCGGATTAAGTGGGATATTCAAACTTCAGCACTTGAACGAAAACTTTCTAAAACGGCAGTACATTAGAGTGTGCATGGGTAGTGCAGTACTTCATTTAAATTGAATTGATGAGAATTTTACTCCTTCCTGTGTCTGTTAAAGGTGTCACAAGGACAATGGAACGCCAAAATGGGTGGGTGGTGGTAAAATCTTTGACTAGAGTATTATGCATTATGCGGCCAGCGTAGCTCCAGATGAGCCTTCGCAATTGTGCAGTCTGATCAGAAGCTTCGCTTTGTGCTATAAAGTCATGCAAGATGTCGTGTCCTCATATGCGGACAGCATAGCTCCGGACTGCAGTGCGTGGACGCAAAGGCTCGTCTGGAGCTACGCTTGCCGGAAATGGCATAAGAGTCATTTTGTGCGAAGCAGGTCATATCATGCATGGTGCGCCACTCTTGTTCTTTTAGATCACTGGTTCTGAGCTTGTTTTACATAATGAGCCTGAATGTCTAATGAAGTTGTTAATAACATACTTAAGTTCAAATAATTACAATATGAGGTAGCATGGATTTAAATAAATTACTTAAAGTTTTATTAAGTCATCAATACTTACTAGCAAATAATTCAATGTTCTCCATCCAGCTTTATGTACCATTGGAAAATCAACACCATTACTGATGATTAGCCATCCAAAAACAGCTTTCCAGATGTAAAAAACATGCACATTTTTAGCTCACGGTCAACTGAGCACCCTGTACTGCTGATGAGCTTATGTAATCACTTTTAGCCCTCCTGCATCCTCAACATATACCTTGTTAATTCTCTAAAGGCTATATATTTTGCCCAATCATCATTAATTGTGTTAAGAACATTAAATTTTCTGATGATATATGGGCCTAGTTCGAAAGAGGTTCAGGAGAATTATATACTGTTTAGACTAGTTAGCTCCTTCAGGTGTCAGGTAAGCACCTTAGTGAATTTGGCCTCTTGTTGTATGTTCCACATTGTGGACGCATCTTCAACTTTTGATTAAAAAATGTTTGTCATTTCAGTTCTGAAGAAATTCAAGAAGGCATGAACAGTGTCAGCATTGACCCCCTGTTCACAGACATCATAGCCGGCACCTCATCCAGTACATCTAACTGACTCTTCATGCAGCTGCTACCGGTGATTGACAGTTGTGTCGGTGTTTTTGATTTCATTTATTGTGTGACTTTGGTTCATCTAGATTGGGCGATAACTTTCATATGGAACCACACTTTGCGCTTTTCTGTAAGAATATGTTGGCATTGTTCATAAATATAAGGGTTTGTAGTTAGAGTGTTATATTCCTCTCTTTTGTGTATAAGGATAATTGAACTTAATGTGAACACATTTTAGTGTTTGATATGTGTTTTGTTTTAATTTTGTATATTTTGTATATATCTTTCACCCAACAAAATTTGTAAAAACATATTATTTCCACAAAGGATATTAGTTTGAAGATTTGTTGGTGTCCTGTTTTCTTCTTTGGTGTACATATCATACTTATTTAGTAATCAACTGATGGTTTTAGTTTTACTATAAGCTTTTCTGGCTTGATAAAAAAAGTTTTTTTTAAGAACTCTTTACTAAAACTTGATCATAACTTAAAATCATCCAAATACAAATGTTCCTTCTAAAGGTGACATTCTACAATAGTTTTCCTTAATCTTTTTAATGCCCTTAACTCAGTAAAGTGAGCCTCCGATGACACTCTTTTACCTCTTCTATCCTTTTAAGTTGATGTGAACTATATTTGGTTAATTTTCTGTTTTCAATTTAGGTTGTAGTGCATATTTACTTGTTATTGCATGAGTGCTGCCAGGTAAAGGGATTTTTGTAATCATTTAAACTAGTTTTAGATTGCAAACATGTTCTAATTGTGTATCATTTCTGTTTTTAATAATGTTACGTTGTTTAAATAATGTACCTATATTTATTGTATTCATATAAATTAAAGTTGGGTTTATTCCATCTCTACTTATAATGGCATTGAAAATTGCATTTTATGAACTATTTTTACTTTTTTTTTTTACTTTCTTTTTTTTTCAGATTTTTTTTCAATAAAGGACTTACAATCTATACATGTATATGATCATAAAACAAAATGATACAATGAAGCTGCAATTATGTCAAATATGGCCAAATTTATCCCTTGAAGGCTCCCATTAAAAAGTTGTTCAAGAAAATTTGATTCGTCAAAAAACATGGCACATGAAGTCGTTTTTTAAGGAACTTTAATTAATCTTGTAGAACATGCGTAGATTTGATCTTCAGCATCTAAAAATATGTGAAATAGAAAGAACGACAATATTTTTTGGAGAGATAAATGTACCTACGTTATAAGCAAAGGACCTGTGCGACAATTCCCGGACTTTTTAGTCTGTTTAGTAACACCGTAGTAACGTTTTCCATATATAAAAATGCTCACCCTTCCAACTTTAAGCGCCCAGTGGGGCCAGGGATAGAAAGAGAAAGTCACATGCTTGAGTACATTTCAACCCATGCTCATTGCACGCTTTTTTCGCATAAAAAACAGTGGAGCGATACAGGGCCATCATGGCCCTCTTGTTGAAAGTTGTTATGTTAGAGTATGACCGTATTAATCTTTAAGCTAAACACAGGTGTTGTTCGTTAAAGAAAACAAACATTGCTACATGCACAAATAAAAATAGATGATCATGTTTTAAATTGAACTGCTAATAGATTGGCAAATATAAAATAAAACAAAATTTATAAAGACGGAATAGTCAAGTGGAAACGTGTTGGATTTTTAGTGTTTAGGAATCCGGCAAAGGAATTTTTTTACGCCCCCAGTAGGGTGGCATATAGTGATCGCACTGTCCGTCTGTCTGTCTGTCTGTCCTTCTGAAATTCCGTCACACTTGCATTTAGGTTTCGAAAAATAGTCATAACTTTTCCAATATTGATCATAGCAACTTGATATTTGGCTTGCATGTGTATCTCATGCAACTGCGCATTTTGAGTGGTGAAAGGTCAAGGTCATCCTTCAAGGTAAACAGTCAAAAAAATAAAAAATCAAAGCGGCGCAGTAGGGGGCATTGTGTTTCTGACAAACACATCTCTTGTTTAAATTCTCAATAAATGAAACCATGTCCATGTGTTGATGAACACCGTTTATAAATTCAGTCAGAATTCTAAAACATGCCACCACTTTTTTTGAAAAAGTCTTGGAAAGTGCTTATTGTACTAAAAGTATAGACAAAGTGTTACAAACATACTTTCAGAACATAAAATATACAGTTTTGTTTTAGAAAAAGACCAAAATGATGTCCATTTCAAGTGTGTTGTCTTAATTTGAATTCACAAAATACATGGTTTATCATTATTGGTATAGTTCAAGGACAGAATATGACTTCTAATCCCTGCATACAGTTATGAAATAATTTCACAGTTTATAATTGTTACTGATCATTTATTTATATCTATATATACATTTATCATTATAAATGGATCTTCAATATAAATATAAACATGTAAGAACACTACTTAACACCAATAACATTTGTATTTAGGCTGACTTAGTAAAATAATAATCCCTGATTTCTAAATTTCTTGCACAAAAGTATGGAAAACTACTGTGATAGTGATTTTAGCTAACGCGATAGTACTATTTGGCTCAAATAATGGCAACTCAAATCAAAGCATAGATCTTTAAGATTAACTAACATTGATTGATTATTGATAAAAAAAACATTTTATTAGATATATACAGTAAACCTGTAAAACAAATAATTAAATTATTAAGACAGGGAAAAAAATGAGAAGCTTTAACAGTATCAAATAGCCACAGTAAATATTGGGAATATCAGCCTTTGAACTAAAACTATAGACAGAATGCAACAAAAAAACAAGCAAAACATAAAATGAACAGTTTTGTTTTAGAAAATGACAAAAATGATGTCCATTCCAAGTTTGATGTCTTAATTCAAATTCACATAATAGATTGTTTATCATTTTTGGTATAGTTTAAGCACACAATATGACTTCTGCTCAAATCCCTTCATACAGTAATGAAATAATTACAAAGTTAATCATTGTAATTGATCCTTTATTTATATATACATGTATCATTATAACCTTGATGCATCTTCACTATAATTATAACATGTAACATCACTTTATACACCAATAACATAAGGATTTAGACAGACACAGTAAACTAATTATCCCTGATTTCTAAAATACTTGCACAAAAGTATGGAATACTACTGTGATAGTGATTTTAGATAAAGCAATTTTTGGCTCCAATTGTTGCAACTAATATCAAAGCATAGATCTATTAGTTTAACTAACACCGATTGATTATAAGTCAAAACATATTATAAGATATGTATGCAAAAAAAAACAAAAAATAAAAATATGCATGTGTTTATTTCATCATTTATGATTTCTTATTTTAAGACGGAGAAGGAGAAGCTTAAAACAGTATCAAAGGGGCATAGTTAATATTGGGAGTATCACTTGTGTATTATTTATTTTTGTTCATCAATGTCATGATTTATGTAACATGTATATCAAACTGGAAGTATTTTTTATATTTAATGATAACATTTGTTTGGTCATCCAGAATTGTCTAAATCTATGGGGTGTTAATACACTGCAGTTTTCTCACTGATTGTGGTCTTGCCTGATTATGAGCCCCACGAGGTATTACAGAGGAGATGGCTTGATGCTCATCAGTCGTTCAAAATCCACTACTTCTGTAAAAAGCCATCTTGCAAGTAATAATCCATGACAAGTAAATGTAGTTATCACTCATGCATATGTTGAGGAATGCACAATTTAACATGTAAGCATTTAGACTTATTTAGTAGTGCACATGAGATGATGAATCATTTCCTAAATCTTCATTTTTGAAGTAACATATTATATAATGCTGAAATACGAACACCCTGATTAATACATTTTATGTTTATTTTAAAAAAAGTGCACAATACTTTAAAAAAAATGAACACAATTCACAAATTCTAGTATATCTAAATAAATAATAATAATAATGATAATTTAATAAGAATAATTATGATATCTAGTCATACAAAAATAAATAATAATGTAACGTGTCTACCGTTCCTTCGGGATATATATATAATGGCTTTTCCTCGGGCTTTCCTTAGCCGTGTGATTTGATAAACAAATAATATAATTTGCCTCTATACAAGCCGTTTGCGTATGCCCTGTGCGACTTGGATTGCTTTGATCACTTGGGTCACCTAGGGTGTCTTGGGTCGACTTGGGTTGACTTGGGTCGACTTGGGTTGACTTGGGTCGACTTGGGTCGACTTGGGTCGACTTGGGTCGACTTGGGTCGACTTGGGTCGACTTGGG
>VMBQ01002694.1:29634-51050 GCA_007657795.1 Dreissena rostriformis
TTAGAACAGTTCCGAAAAATTGCTTCAAATAGGTCTGGAACAAACGTTCTAGAAAAGTTCTGAAAATGTCCTTGAACAGTTCTAGGACTTTGTTCCACTCACAACCTGTCCCATGGAATGCTCTAAAATAAAAAAAGGATATTTAGTTGTAATTTTATTATGCAAGTCATATGACCATGGTCTACCTGGGTATACCATGGTCATATGGCCTTCATTTTGCCTGGGCTTGCAGTCATTTACAGGCTATTTTAAACTTGAATAGGTCTTTACTTCTATGTCCTTAAGTTTAACATGACATGCCCTTAACTCTTTTACATTCCATTCCAAATAATTTCCACACTAGTACAAGTTATATGAAATAAAATTTGATGCACACACTGGAAATACCAAATAACTGAAAATGCAATGTGAACAAGAGATGTGTTTGTGTTTGGAATATTATGTGTCCAGGGCCATTGAATTACTGAAAGAACTTAAAGATAAAATTCAACATTGTAATAAAATCATTTGAATTGCTGACACTTCATCGACATGTTGGCGAACAGTTAATGAGTATGAAATGATTGGTTATGCTTATGATTATGTTGATGACAAAAACATTCATAAAGCAGAGGAAAAAGTGATACAATGTAGCAAAAATTGGGAAACATAGGTGAACACAGTGCCAAAGAAGTTAAAATGGAACCAATGGCTGATCAGTTTAGCTGGTTATTTATTAAAGACTTACATTTCCAAATATAACATAAACCATGTGTCTTCATTATGCTTGCCCGTTTCAACTTCCTGTGCACACAATATTCTTCCTTTGTAAAAACAGCAATGACCATGTCCAACCATGGTCTGTCTTTTGTCACCTTGGTCGACCATGGTTAACCATGGTCGACCATGGTCCATGTTTTTTGTGACCATGGTCAACCATGGTCTGTCTTTTGTCACCATTGCCGACCATGGTTAACCATGGTCGACCATGGTCACCATTGCCGACCATGGTCTATGTTTTTTGTGACCATGGTCAACCATGGTCGACCATGTTCCTGATCATGTTCCACCACGGTTTTTGATGGTTGACAATCAAATACCATGTTCAACCATCAAAAACCATGGTGACCATGGTCTACCATGGTCATCGTTTCGCCTGGGCTGCATTGTATAACTATTTCATTAGATGTCAAACCTCTGGCAATAGTTTTTATTTTAAACTTTAGGTTACCATGACACATATTATAATAATAACTTTTAAATTTTTATAATTCAATGGTTTACTGATGATGATGCATAAGTTTTCATGTTTTTTGTTTATTAAATAACAATCCATTTTTAAATTACTTTCTTTTTACTGTTTCCTCGAAAACAAAAAAATATCCACAAGTTGCCCACAATCACAGCCTCATACAGGTTGCTTAACAATTGCAAAAGTGACATTTCTTCCCAAAATTTACCCCCAAAAAAGATGCCAAACTTTTCCAATAAACTCAAAAATTGGTTTATTGAGTTTATTATACAGCAATATACTTCTGAAGCACTTAATAATATAAATTAAAAAATGCAGTTAAACATGCGCTTATAAAAATTGGAATACTGTTATTAATGATGTTTCTGTTTTTCCAAATTCATGGTTTATCACGCTTATAGCCAAAAGGCACAGGCTGTACAATATAAAGCAAATAAAATCACTGTCCACAGAGTATGCAGCTGCTTATCTTCTAATTAGCTGATTAATTCCGAAACATCCACCCTCTCTGCACAGAAATAAAGCAACAATGTAACTTTCTTTAGACAGTTGTTACCGAAAACATTTTCACTTTTAATAACACGAAAACATGTTCACTTCCAAAAATACAAAAACATGTTCACTTCCACAAATGCAAAAACATGTTCACTTCCAAAAATACGAAAACATGTTCACTTCCAAAATACCAAAACATTTTCACTTTTAAAAATACAAAAACATTCTGATTTCCCAAAATACAAAAACATGTTTACAAAATATGAAAAATACGTTGACATTGAACAAAGTCCCGAATACATGTGAATCAAACAATCTTCAGAGCTATGACTGTAAAAGCCAATTCCCCATCCATTTATCGGGCGATCTCTCATACTGTCAAACATATTCTTGGGAAAAACATCCCCCAAAAATGGAGCACTATAATGTGTCATGCAAACCAAGAATCTAAATCATTCCTTAATATGTTTGCTACAGCATAATGTTTCCAGAGGCGCTTTCCATCCTGCTACAGATTGTGGACAGATCAATTCTCTGTACCTAAGATCAATTCCTTGTACCTAAATTTAACGACAACACAATGTGACACAAGCTTTGCCAAGAAAACATCACTTAAATATACATGGCAATCAAGAGTTTTACAGTGTATGTCCATGAGCGGGGCAGATGAGCATAATTGTCCATGAGTTATAGGCCAATGTTGGCATTTGACAAGAAATAAAGTTTAAAAGACAAACAATATGCTCATTTCAAAGACCACACATTTAATCTAGATACAATTGACTCTTCTATCTACATAATGTTGTTGTTGTAATTTTTTTTTTTTAATTTTGGCCATGCTCAACATTATTTCCGTCATATCAGTTCACCAATTAACACTGTCCTGGGATAGCTGGCTTACTGGTAGTTATATATAAGTTATATATAAGTTCACTCACTTATGCCAGTAACTGAGAACTGCCCTACTTAAATCAGAGGTAGTGGGAAAATGGACATTGAAAGGATTTCATAACCAGCAATACAATTTATGAGGCCGGGCGAGGGATCAAACCCGCGATACTCTTTTTTTAGTCTAGCCATCTACCAACTGATCTAGCCCATGATAATTTTATACCATCAAAAGAATATTGCCTGCTTCATCAAGGCTCTATTATCGATTCCAAGTCAAATAGAACAGGGACACATCCCTTATAAGATCATAAAAGATCATCTCTGACAATGACAACTACTTTAATTTCAGAACAATAAAACAACAATAAAATATCTGATTTCCTGAAAATTTCCATTTATGAATATGACTGGAAAACGTATGGATTCGTTTTTAAATACTCAAATATATCAAAGCAGACCTGCCGGTATTTTCAACTAAATTGACTTATTTTTAGTTGTGAGCGTTAGCTCACAACTAAAGTTACAGAGCATGTTTGGAAAATCAGTATGTGCTTAGAAGCCTTAGCTACGCTAAGAACCGTAACTCACTATGCTAGGAACGATTACCGTTGCCTGTCTGCACTGCAGACGACGAATGCTTACATGGCTTAGGAGCGTCTGCTCTACTCCTGCAGTGAGTGTATTTACCAGCTTGTAAGACGACATTGGCCAGTCTAGTGTTTATCATTGAAATCTGTACATATTCGCTGTTTTCAGGGAAAACAGGGCTTAATGCGTGTCAAATAAGATTAGCCTGTGCACACTGATTAGCCTTGCAATGCGCACAAGCTAATCAAGGACGACAACAGGGAACAACTTCAGTGCCTTCAGCGCTTATATAATCAGGTCTTGCTTTTCGGTGATCACTTCAAGGTGTTGGATATTGGAAGTCATAAACATTCTTTGTGGGTATTGGGTGGCAGGGGGGAGAGTTGATAGTACAATGTTTTTTCGTTCAAATTTTGGGCCTGTAAAAGGCCCATATAAAATGTATATATTTTTCATAAAGTGACCTACAAAATTCCCAATTAAAGGTTTCCAAAAAAAGACACTCAACATTTAGTTCATCTCGCATCAAGTTGAACCTTAGTAAATGTAATATTGAAATCACTTTTATTCTGAATTTTAAAGCATTTGTCAGCCAAAAAACAACAACACTTATTCCCCAATTTAAGTCAGAACAACACAAATTTTTCAATTACAAAGGGACTCAGCCCATGCCCGAAATGGTGAAAAAAAAACACTACTATCATGACTGCAATTTTGGAAGTGCTGAGACTCAGATTGGGAGTAAACTACTCAACTGCATGCAAGCACTGATAGGATGTAAATCCGTATTCCTCCATGACCCTCATGTCTGAGACAAGCCGATTGGGGATTGGTCGTAAAATCCTTCCAACAGCCATTCTGCACCTGCATCCAATTCATGTACTGGGCAGTTGTCAGTTACTGACAATTACCGGTATGTGGGCTTAGTAGTACTGCTAAAGCAGCTGAACTAAGGAAAAGTGTGAGTTTGTTAATTGACTGCCCTGTTGTGACTGAAATATTGTTGAAAACAGCAAACAAAATCAAACTTAACAAACAAAACAAGCACATTTGTTGAATTGATATCCCCTGCCACATACATTTTGTTTATGGATGGGTGCAAATTGGACTGACAGACAAACAGACTGACTGACCTTTCCAATTGTATATCGATAAAAAAAGAAAAATGGATTGAGAGCAGAGCTTGAACAGACTCACTATTTCATGATTAATGGCCAGCCTAACATAAGTGATAGATGTAATTTGTCATTTTCTCATTATTTGAGAGGTTTCAGCATATAGTGGCCTCTAAATTTTGGACTAGCTAGCAGTTAAACCAGATTTTTAATTTTTACAGATGCACATGTTGTAAAAGGAGGTTTTTCAGTTTTCAGCATAGACTAAAGATACTTTTGAAGTTCTTAACAGCTACTAAAATTTAACATTTTGTTTTTTTTCATTGTATAGTTATTTTTATGTAAAATATATTTGTTGTTGTGTTTCTGTGATGTGAGAAGAAACCACTGAAAGATTTAATGCACATCATCAAAATTCATCTCTTTAACTTTTTCAAGACTTCCCAAAATGCTTATTTTCAATAAATGATAATCTTGGAGTCATTTCATAAATGTAATACAAACATTAAATACATTCAATATAGATTGTACCTCTGAGGTCAATAAGGACCCTTGATAAATTAGTTAAATAGAGGATATTTGTTGGATTCGGTGGAATATCAATTTTATTTCACGAGTGATCATAGAAAATAATATTTTCACGAATCGGGCAGCCACAAGGCAAAAAATATTTGTTAATCGCAGGGGTTTTTTTCCTTCTGAAAGACCCGCCGAATTTCGGCCCTTTCCCCTAGATATTTTTTTCCCCTCTGACAGAATTTTTTCCCCAAAAATGATTTTCCCCTAAAAAAAACCTTTAAATACATAAGTTAACCTGATCCAGTGTAGAAAATACAAAATATTGCATAATTAAATTATCTGTTGCCTTGAATTTGTTTTAAAAACAGTAAAATATGTTAAAGTGATTATTTAAGACTTTCCTTATTTTCCCCAAAATCCGGCGTTTCGCGTGATTTCCCCCCCCAAATTCCGGCTTTTCGCGCTATTTTTTTCCCCTCAAAAAAGGCCAGGCCCTTTCCCCAAAATCAGATAAAAACCCCTAAATTGATAATTTTCACAGTTATTTTTCACTGTTTGAAAAAATGAATTATCAGTGTTAATTCATTGATATTTTTCTATAAACCACCGGAAAGCATAAAATAAGAAGTCTTAACAGTAATAAACCCAAACTAACTAACTGTCTCTACTAAGAAGTGTAGTATCATTATTGTAACAATAATCTCATAAAACAACATTTAGTACTTAAGTGAATGCACCCATAGGTAGGCGGCCTGTGAATGAACTTTCATGACTACAGTAAATGATTTAAAACTTGAAGACTACAATATCCAGGGATATTAGCAATATCCAGGGATAATAGCGGGATAGTATTTCATCCAGCTCAAATCACCGCTTATTGTGTGTCAGCATAATTATTTGTGAATAAAGTGTGTTTCATTGGTCATGGTTACCTGATTAATTTACAAACTGAGGACATTAAATGCACAAAGATTTAAAATGCCTTGTAGCAGGGTTTGCATATACAGAGGTTTGGGATAGATGAACATGTACTTCAATATTGCAATCTAGGAAGTTTCAAAACTTCAAAACAAAACTTCCAATATCTACCAACTCTTTATAAGTGGGGAATTCCAAATGCTCACTTCAGAGCAGCCCTCAGATTACCTGTATATGAAAGGGAATAAGTCACAATTGTTCACAGATTTTTGTATTTTTTAACAAAGTCATTAAATGTTATGTTTTTAAAATAAAATATTTGAAAAAGTCTGAAATAACAAGCAAATTCGTTGAATTGATATCCATCGCCAATTTCCAAATTTTGTGACAGACAGAGTGACGGACGGATTGACAGACGAACAAAATGACACACAACGCCAATTCTTTATCCTCCGCCTTTGGCAGGGTAGAATAATAAAAGCATGAAAATTGTTTGATAAAAAAAATAAACACCAAACATCATATTTTTTTCAAAAATTGCCTTCACCAGGATTCAAACCAGTACTGTATGGAAGCAAATACCAACTCACTGCCACTCAAGTAATACAAGTACTTACTGTATTAAGTTTACAATGAAAAGAGTTTACAAACACTTTAGAATTTGAGTGGTTTTTACTATAATGAATATTCATAAAGGAACCAATATTTTCCACATTTTTCTTAGTCAGGACTCTTATTTGGCCTATTTAAATATCATGCATAATAATAAATTATATTCTTTGGCTAATCTACTCTAACAATTTTTGGGGAAATTTGTCACATTTGCAAAACTATGAAGAACAAGAGATGTGTTTGTCAGAAACACAATGCCCCCTACTGCGCGGCTTTGAAGTAAAATTTCTATTTATCATTTTGCAGGTATAGAAATTATCTGCCTTTAAAGCTTATAACTTCCCTTGGATTGTGTTTTTTGACCTTTGACCTTGAAGGATGACCTTGACCTTTCACCACTTAAAATGTGCAGCTCCATGAGATACACATGCATGCCAAATATCAAGTTGCTATCATCAATATTGCAAAAGTTATGACCAAACTTTACCCTAGGTTTAAGTTTTTGGACAGACACACAGAAAGACAGACACACACAATGACAGACAGACAGGCCAAAAACAATATACCCCCTCTTTTNATGCTCTTTGATGAATGGAGATCACAATTTAAGGTCAAAGATTATGAATTTTAATTTCCACTTCGTAACTTTTAGATGTCTGGGAGGACTTTAAAAGTACTTCCATTAATAATTTATAATAACCAGGGATGTGTCTGGTACAAATCGCATGTTCCTTGCTGAAAGATAATGAAATGCCAAAGGTCAGGATTTTTTTGGATAAAATCTGTAACCTTAATACCTGACGCCTTGAAATATTAATGCCTTGGAGACATATGTCTCATCTTAGCCTCTTAAAGACAATTCTTGTGAAAAGCTGAATGCAAATACAAATCTTAATAACAACAAATATAAAATCAATATATTACAATAATCTTGAATACTGGTGCATTTTACTTTTGCAACAGTGTTGAAATACTCGCTTGTGTTATTCATATCCAAAAAAAAATAATCTTTGTTTGAAATTTTGCAATGTTATATGGTCCTAATATTATTCAAGGCTCAGCATAGACAAAGACATTGTCAAGTTTGAGCAGTACAAGCAGCTGCACGACCTTTACTACCGTCCCTACAGGTTTGCGTCCTCCTCCTCCATGCCCGGAGTCACACCCCACCCCAGGGCCCGCCGCCCGCATCTCCAGGAACTATGCCCCTGGCCACTCCAACTGACCGAGCGAGAGCTCGCTCACCATCAGGCAGAAAGTCACCAATCAGAAGAAGGTTGGTTACAGTACTATATCTGTTATAGTTGAGTACATTGAGATGATTTTAAGCTTTAAAGATTTGTAAATGTGTTCCATAGTTTGACATAAGGATCTCTACTTAAATAGAATTCAAGATTAAATACATGTTGTTCTTCAACAAAGTTGTTTGTCTTAAGAATGTTATGATTGTAATAGAGACAATAACAAGTAAGGGTTATTGATACATTTTACAGTCTGATAATAGTATTAATTTATGCAAGCAGTACTTTAAAAATCTCTAGATTTTTATCATTTTTTTATGTATATATTTTCAGCATTGGATGGTAAAAGACTATATGACATAATAGATATCATGGCAATCTCATCTGTGTTAATTTAGCAATGACGTTATAATTATGATTATGTTGCATTGTAGAAGTCAACCTCGTGAAAATGATCGCAGTGGGTCAGGCAGAGATGAGCGGGCATCAAAATCTCCTGACAGACGCAGAGATGAATCTCCTGACAAGAAACGAGCCAGGGTTCAGGACGCAAACGTCAGGAAGACCGACAAGTAGAGACCAGCTCCAGTCCTCATACAAAAAAGAGACACAGTCAGAGGATGAAAAAGAATCCAGTCCAGAAATGAAGAAGGTTGTAGAAAAAGAGAAGAGAAAGATAAAAAAGAAAAGAAAAAGGCGAAAAAAGGGTGAAAATGCTGAAAAAAAAAGAAAAAGAAGGAAAAGGATAAAATTATTTAAATACAGCTTGGACCTTACTAAAACATTCCATATTGAATGACCTTAATGTGTGGATTATCTTAAAGAAAAGCAATTTTAGCTGCGACGAGTTTTTGCAGTATGACCGTTTTAGAATAAAGAATCTGTAGTCCCAAATTAATTGTTAAACTCCACATTAACGTCTGCGTAAATCTCGCTCAATCTTTTATAGTTTAATAAACTCAAAGTGTACAGAATGGAATTTCGACTACGACCTGTTTTTTTCTGAAGTTCGGCCCTGTGTCGTTCTGTCCTCTGTAGAATATATAGTGAATATATTTGTGTCTAAACATGTGTTTGTGGGGGCATCAGTGTATGTGACACATTTCTAGTTGTTTTCTTAACTATTTATGTATCAGAAATAACTTGAAATTGCCGGCAAAATTCACCTTTAAAGCCATTAATGAAGTTTCATTCTTATTTTACTATATTAATAATGTTCAAGTGAACCGTTTCTGATTGTGACGTTTATGTGTACCATGTACATGTAGTTGTATATTGTGTACAAATGATTCGATGTTTGTTGTGATTTGAATAGAAAATGTTAATCGTATTTCTATTGTTTATGGATTAAAATGTACTCAATAACGTGTGATATTTATACCAATATCCTCAGTACTTTATTTGATGTGTGATAGTTTGTTAGTTTGAATGTACTCAAAACTGTTTGTAACTTGTAACACGGCCCGGGTTACAAGCTATTAAACGTTTTTGAGGTTTGAACCCCATAAAGCGAATAGATCAGTTGTTTTAGGGATATCTTTCGAACATTTTAAACTTTGTCTCTTTTATTACTGTCAACAAAACGGTTAATTTTGATACAACTGCAGTTGTAAATGTGGCAAAATTACACAAATATTTAACGCTTTGATTCGACTTTATGACATTTTTTTGTATTTTGAAATGTTTTTCTTTTGTGGTTAACAGAGTTGATTTTATTGTATTATTGTATGAAACATATATTGAATGTCATTTACTATGTACCGGTATGCCTCAGTTAACCGGTAGTTAGTATGAGTTGTGGTTTTAGAGTACCCTTAAGTGTCAACTTTGTCTAAGTGTTGTTTCTTATCTACATATAGGATATGAGATTTGTTGATGTTTAATGCAAAAATCGCAAACGTTATTTTGTTTTATTTGCTCTTACTATATAATTTCAATGTTAAACGTACAGTTAACGTATCTATAATTTTATGTAGTATTATATTCTGTACAAATGGCTTGGTATATGTTGTAATTCCTTGAGTAATGTTCATGTGTGTTCATATTTCAATAGTATTCCTACTTTACATATGAACTTTACAATAATAATAATATGTAATATTTTAGCCAATGTCCACATTGCTAGAAATTGATTTGATGTTTGTTTGGATGTAAATCTGGATGTGTGTTTCGTGTTCATTAGGATAAGTTATGCTTTATCTGCTTATGTCTTCATTGCTAAAAGTTGATTTGATGTTTGTTTCTTGTGAATCATTTATATTATCTAATAACTTTTTTAGTAATGAATGGTTTGAATATAAGTAAATGTTCAGATTATATACGTCTTTTCTTGCACACGTCAACAATTTTCGATACACGTTACATTATATTTGAACGTGTCGTGCATAGAACTCTAGATCACCTTATATGTTCAATTTGAACTCTATGAGCGTTCAGTATTAAACAGTCGCCGTTAATATCGGGAACTCCTAAACACTGCTGTTCAAGATGTGTTCTCATCCGGTACATCAAGCGTTAGCATATTGAACACATCAGCTACAGTTGAGAACGCTAGTAGAACGCAGTTCAATATGTGTTGCATTTTAGTATCAATTAAGTGATCTAAAGCTGCAGATTTAGATTCGCTTTGTGAGCAGATGAGTAAGTATACCCCCAATTGATATGAGGTACGGTTTCAATCTTGCGTATCATGTATGTTTGTACCAAATGAGCACAAAAGCACAGACCGTATGGAAAAGAAATGCACATTTAGCTATAACGCTGAATTCATTAAATTCCTTAAAATTCGTGTTCCTATGTTTGTGACCCCTATGCGAGTAAAAACGCACTTTTTCGTCGCACCTGTTCCGGACAGTGTTATGTTTCTTGTTGTCATTTCGTCGTCAAATAATCGTTTGATTTAGCATAATTTGTGGCTATGTATACCATATGTGTTCACAGTGTATGCGATAATCGTGCGATTGTTCGTACGGATGGTTGCATACTGATGGGTACAAATGTAGACGGACTACGAACGACGCACTATATTGAAAATCGTGGAATTTCCTTGCGACGGTTCTGATTTTCCACAAGCTTCAACTTCTGCAGTTGTAATATGGCTAACAGATCAAAAGTATGTAGATTTGAACATCTTGCAAACAGCTGAGCGATTGTAATTTCAGCCATGATTTAACTTCTTTGGAAATTCTAAAAGACGCCTGTAGTGTTAAAATGATACAAATTTAAGAACAAATAAAAAATATCTGCCCAATGGCTGTTAGATGTATTTATTGTATCGGATTAAGCGTTTATGAAACACTGATTTACGGACTAAAGGGCCTTCGAAATAACTGGCCTTTGGAATATTAGGTAGGCACCACATTTTTTACGCAATATTGATGAAACTTTTCATGTCTATTGCTACAATATATTCATTATATTGGCCTCTGGGTTGAGTGTGTCCATAAAATATGTATTTGTTCTTTATAATAGACAAAAATAAGCCTCTCAAGAAATCATATTTATGACTCAACCTTGATGAAACATGGTCAGAATGTTCATCATGACAATATCAAGTATGTATACGAATCATGGTCAAGTAGTCAACACCAAGGTCGACTATTGGTGTTCCTTGAACTCAGGTGAGCAATTTAGGGACAACATTGCCACATTTAAGCCTACCATTTTCAAATGACATCTATCGAAATGTGACTTACATAATTTATGGTCTTTAAACTATCCTCAACTATCTTAACATTCATTTTGGTTTGTTTCCAAAACTTTATTTCAAAAGTGTGAACTTTGAACTTTTATTTGTAAAGATATTTGTTAACATATTGTCGAAATGACAATTTCACAAATCGATGGAATGCTGTACACCAGGGAACAAAATAAAACGAATGAAGTAGACCAAAACTTAAAATACGTTCTGGTTTATGATTAACAGAACAGAACAGAACTTTTATTTTCACCTAAGTATATAACATATACAATAAGGGCAATATAACAAAGTACAATTTTTAGTACAATATTGTGACTTCGATAATTTAGCAACAACAACACATATACAGCGAGAGTGGGGTTATTCAGAATGAATATAATAATTATATAAAGATATTGACTAAGAGAATGTAGGAAAAAGCAACACCACTATTCATACATAGTGATCATACATATATCAATTGAAATCTATGAAAGCGCTACAAACGCAACACAATCAAATAATTTGGAGTGTTTCTGTCGTATTCGTTTAAAGTTTGTGACAGCACGTGAATTTCTTGTATAAATTTTAAAACAAATAATAATAATAATCAGTATGTTTGAGGGATTAAGGCGATTGAGGCTTTTTACCAAAGGACATAGGTTCGAATCCCAGGGTGGCAAAACATTTTCTTTCCTTTATTCTATTCTAGTTATTATATTTGAGTTATATAGGCCCGATGTTTAAATCTAGCAATTTATGGCATTTGATGACGTGCTGACAAAAAATCATTAATCTTTGAAAAGGTCCCTTAATTTGTAGTCCAAATTTCTACTGTTGATCATTGAAAACAAAAACAAAGAGATTGCATTGTCCAATTTCTCCATTTTCAATAATAACTCAAAACTGTTACACGATCAATTGCATAATGAACTGTTCATTAAATAAATATTACCAGCTTATAGTTTGCTCAGACGACAGCCCTCTTCAATTCAACTCTCATCGTACATTATCTCAGTATAGGGACCATGGAATATATAAAGAACAAATAAGTAACCTTTTGGACAATTTAATACTCTTCTAATATAAAATCACGCATTATATAGTGGTCTCATTAGCAGACAGGGTGGCTCCTAACAATTATTATATGTGTACTCATGGACTGTAATGTCTAATGTATCTTGAATAAACCATTTTATTATAATTATCAGTATAAAATTAACACAATCACGCTAAATGTACTGTGTTTTTTTTGTTCAGGTTTTGTCGCCAGAGGCCTGGTCCTGATCTCTTTTCAGTTTGGACTTGAAACCGACCTTCATCTTGGCGGTGGTAGCGTTCCAGTTCATGACGGCTGGTTTCTTAACAACTGATACTAAATCTTCCTTTGGTTTACACACGGGTGGCGTTGATACATAGTTGGAATTTTTTAACAAATCTTTGGTATGTCCGCTTTCAATAAGTTTATATCTTCTTGCCCTATTGAAGCTTGTTGTTTCAGGTTTTTCGCATTTTGGCGGAGCGGGTTCACATTTTGGCGGAGCTGGTTCGGTATTGGTTCCATTTGGACCCATGAGGTGTTTCAGATTTAACCTCCTGATGCGTTGAATCATCGACTCCGGTGTCCAGTCCGGATTGCCACACAGAGGAGCAGCAGCAATCTCACTCGTGTCAACCCTGATGCCGTTGACAATATTCATACCAGGTCCTTGCGAATCAGTTTTCTTTAGAACATCGCTCCTTACGTCTTTTTCTGTTACATACATCTTATTTCCATATTCGTTTTCGTTGCACGCGTCCACAACAACTAGCTCCTTCCTTAGACCATTCTTATGTTCATCCACGTCTGGGTTCTTGTTAACGGCTTTCTTCGAGTCATCTTCTGTCGCATATAATTTCCTGCTCACTTGGTTCTCATATCCCTTCACATCTGTGTTCTTGGTAACGGCTTTCTTGAATCCCTCTTCTTTCACATTTAGTTTCCGGATCACATCTTTCTCACTTTCGTGTGGCGTCGTGTCAAGGCCTTTCTCCATATGACTTTCTTTCGCCGCTGGTTTACCAATGCAAGGTAGAGCAGACACAATCACACTCATCCCGACATTATTGTTAGTGACATCTTTCGCCAACAGAACACCAGAATCAGGACGGTGAAAAAGTGCTGCTTGGTCTGTATCAGATTTCTCTTTCTTGCTACGCTTCTTGTTGAGTTTCTTGCGCTCTTTTTTCTTCTTCAGCAACTCGTGCCTCTTCAGATCCAGCTCAATCTCCTTTACCATTTCGGCTCGCGTTATATCGTCCTCTCTAGCCTTTCTTTCCAACAGGCTCTGCCGTTTTTTGTCCAGTTCTTGCTCTCTGTCTCGCAGCACAGGGTCATATTGCTCGCTGATGTAAGGATAGCTCTCTCTTAATTCATCCACGTATTGGGTACGAACACGGTCAGACGCGAACTGGCGGTCGTCTTGAAACTGTGAAGATATCTTACTTGGCTTTGGCCAGGCTTCGTTGAGTTCTTGGACGGAAGACGCCGTGTGGCATTGCTGGGCTATTCTTTTTCCGAATTGGCGCTTGATGTTTTCAGCTTCCATGAATTTGGTCATCTGATTCAACGCAGGGTTTGCATTATCAATATTTGCCCGATGTTGATTTACATTGTCCATGCGTTTTGAATCTACAATGAGACAATATTTAAATTGAATATATCAATATTTTTTTAAGCTAACATTCGGAACATTTGTAAGTAATAAAAGACGTGAAATAAAGTTTAGAAATATTTTTCTGCCACTGAAAGATGAATTATCAGAAGTTGAAAAAACAATCCGCAATGTGAATGTCGAGTTCAATTATTATATGATATTTTCACGTGTACAATATTCGAACATATAGAAAAAAAAATACGGGGCAGGTTTAAAAAGACCCGCAAGCAACATGTTCGTATGCAAAATTGTATTGCCATGAATTCGAACCTAGCTCTGAGAATACGGGATTTAATGAAAATGCGTTAAATGTCGTTCCAGATTAGCCTGAGCAGCCCGAACAGGCTAAACAGGGACCACACTTTCCACCTTAATTTAATTTTCGCTTTTTCGACTTTCTAAAAATGAAAAACAAAACATAAAAGCGAAAAGTGTCGTTCCTTACAAATCTGTGCGGACTGCACAGGCTTATCTGGAAAGACACTTTACGAGCACGCATTAAGCAAGATTTTCCCAAAGTGAGGCTTTTTATATTATACATTGTATTACCGTGCGATATCGGCTTCCTCAGTACTCCGTTAAGGTCGCTGGGTCGGTTGTTTCCAAAGCACGACTTCTCGTGCACTCGTTCGTGTCCATTCAGTTCTCTGTCGCCGCTTGGCGGCTGAGGTCGCCGAAGTGGCGGAAAGTTGTCATTCCTGAAATGTAATGGAAGTAATGCGGATATTTAATGTTGTACTATGTTTCGTGGAATTCTGATATGTTATGTTCATTTATTTAATGTCATGATGTCAATGAGTTCTATTTAAAGATCTTTATTTGTTTTATTGTAAATTGTATTCATACTGTTTCAATCAATAGTTTTTGTATTCATTCAAAATATTTAACTGCAAATCTTGGATAAATATGTACGATATTAACAAATGGTTAAAAGTATAATAAATCTACATGAATATGGTTAAAAGTATAATAGATCTACTTGTAAAAAATATCATTTCATTGTCTAATAAAGATCTTTTAGAATGTACACCGAATTTCTTAGACTTAAATTAGTTTTAGGTATTTATTAATTATGATATTTTATATGCGTTAAACAAAACTGTAACCCTATAATTTTGAAACTTACCGTTTCATTGTATACGAAGTCAGTGTTTATTTATATAAATGAACATAGAAAATGATGTTATAAATTTATCGTCTGCATTAACCACTTGCGATGCGGCGTTGGTCGTGTTGCTAAGTGACGTCGTCAACAGTAGCAGACTGGTTCAAGATACAGGTAGTTCGACGTCAAACTCTCAACAAACAGAAAGAAACCGCAGTCTGTATATCATATAAAAAACGGGCGTTTATAAATCTTATTAAAAAGCACAGGCGCTCGATGACAATGACTCAATCATTCGACTATCCGTTGTGACTTTTTTTTTTAATGCAGCTGCAGCCGTGATTTTTATAAACCTGTTTATTATAATGCATACACATACTAAATCAATAAAAATCGTCTGACAAAACGTCTTCTTTAAAAAAAGATATGTCGACTATGTATATAATTATTGACAATAATTATATACATAGTCGAACTATCTTTTTTATAAAAAAAACAGGTTTATAAAAATCACGGCTGCAGCTGCATTTAAAAAAAAAACGTCACAACGGAAAGTCGAATGATTGAGTCATTGCATCGAGCGCCTGTGTTAAACAGTTTACGTTATCGGTTTAATAGTGCGTTTGGCTAGTTTTTCTTTAAATCCGACGTTAACAGTATAAAGCCGAAACTTCAAAGTTAAATATGATTTGTAATGCGTGGATTTGTGAAAAATTATAGATCTAAATAAAAGATAAATCTAAAATATAACGATAATTTAGATCGCTGTATCATAAGATATATATATATAACGCCGACAATTATTCAAAGACAAAAAAAACGGGTTGGTTCTTTAAAAAACATGATCTTTGTTCAGACGTGAATAAATCCCCCGCGGCCGCACATGAGCGAATCATGAAACATGTCTTGCACAAAAGTACATGTAATGTCATATTTTAAAATTATAAAAGCTTACGAAAAGATCACGGCTATGTTCAAAGGAACTCGACATAATTTATGTCAAAATTTTAAAATGTGAGAAATGTAAATGTACATAGCTCCACAATCTCGCAACATTTTATGGGGGCAAACCGACGGATGGACCGAATGACAAATCTACAGAGTGACCCCCCCCCCCGTACCATGCGGGGTTATAGTTAAATAAATTTGATAATAAATAATCGGAGATTATAAATTTTGCGTACGGCAAATAAAAATAAGATAATAAAATTCGGTTTTAAATAATTCGACGTCAACACAATTGCAAACAAGCATATTCGTTGAATTGAAATCCCCCGCCAATTTCAAAATTGTGTGACAGACGGACGGAATGACGGACGGACAACGCCGATTTTATTTGAGAGATTCAAATACGGGCTGCATTACGGTACACGCAAACAAAGTTGCAGTGACAACAGGCTTTCAGATAATGTTGACCGCTTACAGAAGCGATCGGATCATCTCGAAGTATTCCAGTTAAATATGAGTGTTAGCGTAATCTTTACCGTTGCGAGCATGCTATTTTCCATAAAACCGTTAAGTTGAGCATTTATAAAATTTTATCAGATTTCCGCCGAGCCCCGCTAGAGCAATAATATGACAACAAACAATCCTCTAGAAAT
The DNA here is from genome assembly GCA_007657795.1 of Dreissena rostriformis. Lineage (NCBI taxonomy): Eukaryota > Metazoa > Mollusca > Bivalvia > Myida > Dreissenidae > Dreissena > Dreissena rostriformis. Next base: position 46,326 of record VMBQ01002694.1, read on the forward strand.
ACAAGGCAGGCCCCGCGACAACAAACATCGATATGTTTCATCAGTTATGTATCACAAATTAAAGCCGCACTTTGGGAAAACGGGGCTAAATGCTTGTGCTGATTGTACATGCTAATCTGGGACGACATTTTATGCACATGCAATAAGCACCATTTTCCCAGAGTGCGGCTAATATAAAAAAATGCAAACAAAAACTCATCATTTTCAAGCATTCGTTCGAAATGTTGGCCCGGATCGTTATCAAACGTTATAGATTTGTTACATGATGACATATTTACACATCCGTATATAGACGTTTTGCACAAGAGGATCGAGGGCCAAGCGCTCACCTGAAATCCAAAGGGACTACACTGTTCTGATCAGGTAGTCAACATAAGGTTTTACAAGAGTCTCATTAGATTAACTGCACCAACACCTGGCGGCCATGTTTTTGAACAAGCCACAATCATGTTTGAACACATCCAAGATATCATAACATCACAATATCTTTAATGTTTTGTGCAAGTTCCATGATGAGTGGATCAACCATGTAACTTCTAGAGCGGTCACTGTTTTATCTATAGCCACATAATGAATATTTCCCCGTGTCATGGAGGCCATCTTGTTCAGTGGACCGGAACCATGACTCACGCAGCAGAGAAATCATTAGACCAAATGTTCAGACCAAGATTCATAAAGATTAGGAAAACAAATGTTACTTTAAGAGTGTTCACTGTCTTGTTCTTTTTATTTGACCTAGTGACCTATTTTTTGACACCATGTGCCCAATTTCGAACTTGGCCAAGATAGCAATTGGAAATGTGGATTCTAGAGTGTTCACATGCTTTTTTTTCAGGTTGACCTAGTTAAGAAGTATTTTAACCCATTAAACCAGTTTTCAATAATACTAAGATATCACTGGGACAAATGTTTAAATTTGACAAAGTTTCATCAAGATTGTGTGATAAATGTGGCGTCTAGAGTGTGCATTTTTTTTACCTTGTTACCTTGTTTTTCACCCCTAGTGACCCAGTTTTAAACTTGGCCCAGATGTTATTGGAATAAATGTTCTTACCACGTTTTTATAAAGATTATGCAATGAAAGTGGCCATGTTGCACAGCAAACAAAGGGCAAACGATGAACAGAAAACTTTTTAAAAAAAGTTGTGCTCAGGTTAGCTAATAAAACCACAGCCTTCTTGAGTGAGATTATTGCAAAGTTATGTCCCGCATACTTCATGTTGCGCACTATAAAGGGCATAGAAAAGTTTTCATCTCTAAAATGACCTTCGATCATTTGAGAAAATTCAGTTATGTACACGAATATTGATTTCAGATACAAATGATTTCGTTATCCATTCATTAATTATGATACTGAAAAACAAATACGAAATAATGTTCTGTCAACCATAGCGTCGTAAAAAAATCTTATTAATAAAGAAAATACGAGTCTTCTTTGTGTGTTAATGGAAAATTGAACTAAATTGAAAGTGGAATGTAACCTTAATCTATCAAATACGAGTAACTGCAATCAAGTAGCGCTGCAGAAAAAGAACAACAACTTCTAATCGCCACTGTCAAAAATGATATGAAAGTAACAAAAATGTGTAGTGTATTTAACGGGTATGAATTACTACTGTTTAAAAAGTTCGACCAACATCCAACAGAATGGATGGAGTGGAGAGACAAGCTGAAAGAACGCGAGGAAAAGGGCTCGGACATGCACTGTGTATGCGTCATACTCTGTTTTGACTTTTGTCCAAAATAACGAATTTTGTGATTCATGTTAATTTTGAACGAGATTTATGACGACTCTTAATGAATATGTAGTTTAAATATTTCGGAAGCTGATCAAATAATATGTTCATAATCCTGTATTTTACGCACTTTGAAATTGTTTTATAGTAAGATACATTATTATTATAATTTAATCATATTTTGTTTCGCAATATGAGCCCATACTGGTCAGCTAGTATTTCTCTGACTAAATTTAGGGTTTTTATTAAATAACTTTCAAAATAATACAAAATATTTAAAAAAAAATTACTCACACATCCTGGGTTCGTCATCTACAAGAGAATGTTAAACACAAGATTTTTGATGTGGGCACGCGTATGTACAAGGGCCATATTCTGTCTATTTGGGGAAAAAGTACCTAGCCTACGTCTTAGCAAAATGGGGATTTTTCTGCATTATTTGGGCAGGGGGTTTTCCAGCTATTTCGGATAAAAATCATATAAATTATGGTTATATATTTTGTAGGTTGTTTAAAAAATGAAAGTGAGATATAGAGTCTAATAATCATTAGTCATAAGACACTTCTTTCTAAACAAAAAAATATTTTTTTTTAATTGGGATTTTTGAGAATGGGGAAAAAATATCCATATTTGGCAAGGGGAATGGGTCCGACTATCGGACCCGTGAGACAGGCAGAAAAAGGCCTGTATAGGGTCATTAAAGAGAGGTAATTTTCCACTGCACAGAAGTATTTTCCAGACATTTATATAAATTGAGAATTAGGAAACAAATAATAAATTAAAAGCAACTTTTGTTAACATTTACGTTTAAATGATGTAAAAACATTAATTTGATAGTGAAATATGTCGCTTTCGGCGAGTGCAAATAGATTTCGCTAATGTTATACTTGTTTTGTAAAAACCGACTTAAAATAAATTTGTATTTGTGTATTTGTATTTATAATTTGTCTTCAATATCATTTCTAACAAATATCTATAAATAAGCATGTTTATTTATAGATCTTTGTGAAAAGAAGAATATTATTTTTCAAGGGAGAAAATCCAAAACAGTGAATTAATAATTTTAAATGAGATTTGTTTCTAGTATATTTAATTGTTTATTTAGTACATTCAGCAAATTGTGTCGAATCTTAATGTAAAAAATCTATAATTTAAAGCATGTGTGCGTGTAAAACACATTAGATTCTGATAAGGTTTAAGTAAGGGATTTCTTTTGAGCTTGCGTGTGCTATTAACATCCCCCGTGAGGAGGTCGCATTACATTCCGACAAAATTTAAAAACACAGCACTTGTTAAACTATAACACAAGCATTTAACAAATTTGTGCTGTTAACTTCAAGAAAACAAGTATACAGAGCATTTTCCTCACTACACTCATACATTATATATTGTCCCTGAAATGCAGAACCTTTCCTGAGGTTCCAGATTTAGACAAAATCACTTGTTATTGAATGTGGTTCCAGCAGGTAAAATGAAAGAACAGTATTGGTGCATAGATATAATAAATCTTTTTAGAATCTGTTCATATTTTGTCATTTTTTTTGGGACTTTTTATCACATTGGGACAAATTGTATGTAAATCTGGTAAATTGAAGTGGGAAAGTGTCGTTTATGTTAACCAAATAATAAAGAAAAAAAACTTGCAATATGATGTTTCTTGTGCATAATTTTTGTATGCCATATTCAAAAAGTGTCACCAAATGTTCATTGAAAATTATTAACATTTAAAACAGCATTTTATGCTGTTTTCTCTTTCTAAAATGTCCAACTAACCTCTTATAATGATACAATAAATTATACCAACCGGCCTTCAACTGTTCCTACTTTTCCCTACGTTTCCCACCTTTTCCTACTTTTTTATTTCCTTCCTACTTTTTCCTATTTTTTCACTAAAACCTCCTACTATTCCTACTTTTTCCCGGAGAAAAAAAAAACATTTTTTTTTTGTTAGTTGTATTTTCAGAATCTAAAAGCTGTAAAACTGGCAAGTTTTTTTTATTGATAATCTTCCTACTTTTCCTACTTTTTCTTCAGAAAACCTCCTATTTTTTCCTACTTTTCTATTGGAAACCAGTTGAATGCCTGTAAATAACATTATTTTTATGCCCCCCTTCAAAGAAGAGGGGGTATTTTGTTTTGCACATGTCGGTAGGTCGGTCCGTCCGTCCGTCCACCAGATGGTTTCCGGATGATAACTCAAGAAGGCTTAGGCCAAGGATCATGAAACTTCATAGGTACATTGATCATGACTGGCAGGTGACCCCTATTGATTTTGAGGTCACTAGGTCAAAGGTCATGGTCACAGTGACTAGAAATAGTAAAATGGTTTCCGGATGAATGCGATGATAACTCAAGAACGCTTACACCTAGGATCATGAAACTTCATAGGTACATTGATCATGACTTGCAGATGACCCCTATTTATTTTCAGGTCACTAGGTCAAAGGTCAAGGTCACAGTGACTTGAAACAGAAAAATGGTTTCCGGATGATAACTCAAGAACGTGTACGCCTAGAATCATGAAACTTAATATGTACATTGATCATGATTCGCAGATGACCCCTATTGATTTTCAGGTCACTTAGTCAAAGGTCAGGGTCACGGTGTCTTGACACAGTAAAATGGTTTCCGAATGATAACTCAAGAAAGCTTACGTTTAGGATCATGAAACTTCATAGGTACATTGATCATGACTCGCAGATGACCCCTATTGATTTTCAGGTCAGTAGGTCAAAGGTCAAGGTCACGGTGACTCAACACAGTAAAATGTTTTCTGGATGATAACTCAAGAAAGCTTACGCCTAGGATCATCAAACTTCATAGGTACATTGATCATGACTGGCAGATGACCCCTATTGATTTTGAGGTCACTTGGTCAAAGGTCAAGGTTACAGTGACTGGAAATAGGTAAATGGTTTCCGGATGATAACTCAAGAACGATTACGCCTGGGATCATGAAACTTCATAGGGACATTGGTCATGACCGGCA